>SNQJ01S0007200.1:93828-119322 GCA_010110895.2 Picea sitchensis
ATCCATTCTATTCCTAGGAGGATTATCACCTGCCATTTGGATGTGAACTAGAGAAGAACCAGGAGGGGATGGAGTTTGGACAGGTGAGATTGGGACTGTGTTTCTGGGGGAAAGAGGAAACAACTAAGGATTTGGAGAAAAGGCTGCAGGGCTTGAGGGAACAGAGGTTTCCCCTTCTGTAAATGCAACAACTCTAATAGGAGGAGGAGTGGTAAAGCCCAGAGTGGGAAAATCTTCTAAGGTCCTGGGTTTAAGCCAGTATATAAATTCAGGGGAAACAGGGGTGTCAAAGCTTTCTTCTTCTAAACCGATATTAGGAGGGGAGAAAACAACAGGAAAACTCCCAAAATTTAAATTTCTGGAAACTCCAACAAATGGTATAACAAGAGAATGAGAAGAAGTTATTGGAGTTTTTAAAGAAGGATTATGAAAATTACCAGAATCACTTAGTACAACAGTTGAAGTATCTCCTTGAGAGGTATTTCCTTTTCTGATAATTTTCTCTAGGTCATCTTCAGGTGTTGCTAGAGGCAGTTATGGAGTATACCTTGTGCGTTTGTCTTTCGGAGCCACAACTGAAACAGTGGAGTTGCCAGGTGCAAGTTGCAATCTTCAATGTACTGAGCTCTGATGCACCTTCAGAATCAGTAAGCTTTGTCATTCAATACTAGGGAGATGTCTTCAATCCGTTCCCCGACAACGGTGCCAAAAATGTTAGCACTAGAAGTCACCTTCAGATTGCGTTGAAGGTAAGCCCAGTACCCATCAGTTTATGTGTCACAATGAATAAATTTTAAAGAGGTCAAATGGGCGCAGACTCAAGATAATATCGTTTTGACTCAAAAACCTGGACCAACATGCACAAGCAATTGAGGTCTTGATCAACTTCAATCAGTAAGTTGTAGTAAAGGTGAATAGGAGGAATAATTGGTGAGGAGAATGCATAGGTATGCTATGGACATCAGGTCTTCAAGTAGCCTAAGGAGGAAAAACTCATAAAACGAGATCCTCTCGGATTTAGAGTTTCAGGAAACTAAAGAACGTTATAACAGAACTGTAATCAAACATCAATCACAATGCAGCTATAACAATCCACTTGAATAAGTCAAACATGGACACTTCAGTATCAGAGGCAAATAAAACGAAGAAGAAAGTTGACTTTTATTAAACAAGAAGTCTCAAATCAAGCTACATAACCAAAGAACCAGAGCTTCATCAAAACTTTACAATGCGGGAGCCTAGCTCAACCATTGACCATAAAAAAATATCAAAAATGCCTAAATATACGCAGACTGACTCCAACCACCCTCAAAGTGATTGAATTGTGCATTGAAGGCTTTACGTTCTGAGTCTATTCTGTAGACTGTGCATGCAATCTCCTGTCAGACACGAGCTCTTATGTCTGAACCTTCTCTGTCAGACTGCACATGCAGTTCCCTATCAGACACAAGCTCAAACAATCTAATAGTCCCTTTCGAGCTTTTCATTTATGGGGGGAGACGATGTTTCAACCACCTCCCCCTACTTCATTAACTACCTGTATCGGGATTAAGATGGGGCCCATGTCAACTTGGCATCTGGAAAACGTGCTGACCGCACCCTTGAATATATGCCACCTGTGCCTTGCTGGACCTTTGCAGAGAGAACTCACAGGCGAACGTGGAGGAAACCGAGGACGAGTAGACGAGGTGATGACGCAAACTTGCATGGAACAACGAGTGAAATATGGCCAAGTGGAAGAAAGCGGTTGGCGGAGCGGTGACTGGGAAAGCGTGGGCATCGGTATGTGGGAGTTACGGTGTACAGACATGGGGGATGTGGAAAAGGGGAAGGACGTAGAGGCAGAGGGGTGTGATTGGTCGGGGGGGAACACGATAGCATGACGAAGGTGAAATGGAGGATGAGTGGGGGACACATGTAGGGATGTGAGAGGGAGAGATGTGACAGCGGAAAGGGGACAGGCATGTGGGTGATGTGAGTTGAGGACAGGTGTCGGAGGGAGCGAGGGTGGTAAGGCGGTTCAATCGGAGGGGGGGTAGGTGGTAAGTGGTAAAGCACGGGGGGGACCTCCCCCCCCGTTAAAGGCAGAAATTCGGGGGGGGTCCGATATTGGCTACGAGCCGTAGATCTGAGCGCATGCTGCTCAGCCACAGATCTAAGAGTGCTCCTTAGTACAATGCGCCCAAACATCAAAACACCCCAAATTTAGGATACAAGTCATAAAGTGGGTTGCACAAGCACCACTTTTCTGCATTTTTTTCACCAAGGGGTTATTTTCTAAGGGAAAACACCCTTCTATCAAAAATATGTGCCAACAAAACCTTTCATGGATCACTACCATCCAGAAGCTACCAAGCCATTATGACTAAAAAGTTTCGATATCATGTTAATATCCAATCAGACACAAGAAGATGGTGGAAAAGGAATGAGTCACTCTCAACTATATTCAAATTTCATACTAAGGGGACAAATATATAGTACATGGATGTAACTACCTATAGATCTAGATTTTCTCTCATGTTGATGACTCATCTAAAGACAAGGATAACACCTCATCAAGAGATAAGGATAACAAATCATAAAGAGGTGAATTAGGACTTTGTGATTGTATAGGGACTCACGGACTAACAAAATAAGGATGGAGTCCTTCTTATGAGGTCTCAAGTATTATTATTGTATTGGAGCATTTCGCATTTGGAGGTTGGCCTCTTTAAGGGTTTTAAGACTTAATGAAGTAAAGGGGGATTTTTATCATTTTGTTGGATATATGTTTTGTTATTCATCTTGAACAGTAAGGAACACAACAAGTGGTATTAGAGCATTTTCTTGGGCCAAGAGGAAACAAAATTTTATTATTATTATTATTTACTGAAATGGTTATATTTTCTATTAAAAGAAGTTGCAGACAAACTGGATAGCATAGTAGTGCAAAATTTAAAGAGGTTGATTTCCACTTGTAAGTCTTTCAATCTCCCATCAAAATGTAGGGAATAAAAGTTCATGTGCTTTCTCTTACATCCAAACTTTCTTCTAGATTCTTGCATAGAAAGGTGGACTCTTAAAAACTAACTGTCTATACAAATACAAAAATGTAACATTGTTTTTTACTAGGTTGGAGTACAATCCCTCCACTTATAGAGATTTTTTTATTTGGATCAACACTTTCTACCTTATTTGAAGCCTTTTTCTTGATTCTTGGATTTTTGAATTGAATCCCCTTCTAGTGCATTTGCATTGGCATTCTCATCATTGATCCCTTCCTTCATTGTGCCCTCATTCATGGGGGTCTTTGAGATTATCCTTTTAGGAAACACTTTATCTTGCTTGGGGATAGTTGAAGCCTCCCCCTGATTCTTGATAGCTACATCTTCATCCACACTCTCTAAGATTTAATACCTTTCTTCTTCTTTTTGTTAGCAACAACTTGGAAAGAAGCTTGGTCGCCTTTAGAGGGGACTTCTAAGGAGGAAGACGCTAGAGTAGGAATCTTAGGACAAATTTTCTCAATGTGGCCATACTCATGACAAATATTGCATTTAAAGGGAATGTGTTCATAATCCAAAGGTTGATCATGAGAACAACCATTAAATTTAAGCTAAATGGATTATGGTCATTGTTTCTCCAAATATACCTTCACATAAATGTAGGCACAAGAGAATATCCATTTTATGGCCCTATTACTCAATAAATTTCCCTAAGTTATCTTCCAATTCCTACATCATGGGGCCCTTGTCCCAAAAAATCAATGGAAGATAGGGCAAGCAGATACAGACAGGGGAA
Organism: Picea sitchensis; assembly: GCA_010110895.2. Classification (NCBI taxonomy): domain Eukaryota; kingdom Viridiplantae; phylum Streptophyta; class Pinopsida; order Pinales; family Pinaceae; genus Picea; species Picea sitchensis. The sequence goes on from SNQJ01S0007200.1 coordinate 97,609, forward strand.
AATGCTATTTATTGATCAAGATTAAAGTTTAAAGACCACTTTGAAAGGAAAAATCCTCTAGAATCCATGAAGTAGGGACTAGATCTGAATATGATATCTCAGCCCTACTTGAACTCAAACGAAAAGATGAAGAAACCTCTTCTGTAGGAAAAATATTGATACCTTTCATTCATCTTAAAGACCCAATTCTCTTGGACTCAACGATTAAATGAGCTAGGGCCTGGCTACCAGCCAATAAACTTGCCTACTAAGGCATTATTTGAATACACCATTGTGTTTTCATGAGCCAAAAGGGTTTTCAAATTAAGTAAAGGAATGTTTTTAAATTTTTTGACATATTTCCCACTTGGATTTGCATTGTTCTTGAGACCAAGCCTTATTTTTATCTCCATAGAAAGAAAATAAAAGGCTTCCCCAATAGATTTGAATGCATCAAGCTCAAGGGATCCCATGATAGAACATAAACAAAATGGAAGGAATATACATGAAATCAAGAATAAGGAGCACCAAACCACTAGGAAAATCAAGTTGAATCTCTAAGCTTACCATAAACAATAGTCCACTAAACCTCCAAAGCACACAATCATTCTTCATATCGTTTCAAGATAAACTTCAACAAAGGTGACAACTAGGGTTAAATCCTAGCCGCGGACAGATATCTCAATCACTAGAGTCATTCAATAATGTTCATTATTATTATTATTATTTTATTATAGATTTTCTTGTGGCGGGTTTTTCTCTTATCCTATTCACAATACCACAATAGGACTGGTGCCATTAGAAGCATGGTGGTCATGCCATTTTAGAACTGGGGGTATAATAATGATTCTTAGAAGTATCGTGAAAGTTAGAACTATTTTGAGTTGTTACTCAAAACCTTCAATGATAAATTCTTGCAACATAGTTTTCTCTCTATATATAAATTAGATTGTAGCAAGAGTGATGGTGTTGGAAGCAGGGTGTCCATGCCATCTCTAGATTGGGGTCATAATAGTGAATTTGATCAATGTTCAAGGAGTTGTGACCATTTCAAGTCGCAACCTAAAAACCCTAGCGAAAACAAATAATGGCAATGAGGAGACAAATTAGGGAGGAACAAATGGCAATGTTGAGAAATATTAAGGAGGGAATGAATTGAATGATGGAGAATTGGACCCAACAATGTAAAAACCTTTCGAAGGAAAGTGTGAGATTTCGTGTTGACATGGAATATAAAAGAGAAATATTGGCATAGTATGGTTTAGAAGAAGTTCGTGAAGAATGGTATATGGGCATTTTTCACTTCTAGAAGACAACTACTTCCAACTTATATTTGATGAACATACTCCTCCATATGATGTGAACATCGTTGCACAAAGTCCTTAGCAAGTTATGACTACCAACTTTTAGTTTGAATCTTATCCAATGTCAATGTTTCCTCTTGATCCACAACCACCCTTTTGCAACTATACATATGATCTTTTTATTCTGGATAGTCCTAATATTTGGGTGAGAATATATTTTGATACACATGGCCTTGGTGAGCAACTTGAGAAAATCACTCAACCATTCATCATATGCACTCGTACATGGGACCTAGGCTTATAGACACACTTCTTAGACTACCTCATGTTCAACATTAAGGGTAACATCAGTACCTAAGACTTAGGCTTATGGATGACTACAGTCTTAGCATGGAGGGAAACACCCATACATTTGACCCTAGCTTATGAATGTACATCATAGGTACAAGTGTCGAGGGCAATGCTTTCTGAATGGGATGGAATGGTGGGAACCCCTTCAAATATGTAATGGGGGCCTACAGGCCCATGAGAGTTAATAATATGATAGTTATGGTGGCAATTTAAGGTAATGTGGAATAGCTCCATTATGTTAGTTATTGTTAAATAAGGCCCACTAGGTAGTTATCATTCAATAACTATAATATGGCCCAGTCGTTGATGTAGGGGCCATGTGTGGTTAGGGTTAAGGTTTGCTAGGTAACTATAAATAAGGATTGAATCCTCCTTATGAGGTGTCAAGCATTGTTATTGTAATGAAGCAATGTTCATTTAGAGATTGCCCCCTCAAATATGCAAGTGAATAAGGGTTCAACCTTCCATGAAATGAATATTGCATGGTGTTTCCCTACCTTAAAGGTTTTGTGATTTAATGACGTAAAGGACAATTTCTATCATTTATTGGATATATGTTTTGTTATTCATCTTCAACATCAAGGAACATAACATATTTAACAAAACCAACTCAACACTCGATGAAAACCCTACAAATTGCATGCAAACACTCTACTACACTCCACAATATTCAATCACAACAACGTCCAGCATACATGAGCCACCCAATAAATAATTAAGTGACAATCCATAGATAACATGAGCATTGGAAAGAGAAAAAAACTATAAAAATATCAACAATACTCGTAAAAGGCATAATTAGCCGAAGAGTTTTTAGTAGGCATTTGCAAAAGGCAAAAGGACAACTCAAAGACAACTTGACCAATAATAATGCACTCTTGGTAAAAGTATAGAAATCCCTAGAGTGAGTGACAACGACTAAAAGAATTGGGAGTATGATCTCGGAAAGGGAGTTGACAAGCATTATAAATAGTAGAAGGGTGGATACAAACACATAGAAGATATAGAGAGAGGGCTCTAGGATTTGTTCATGTTGTCGCAATCCATTTTTTTGGAGTTTATGTTCAATCTAATTCAACTTTTTTCAATAGTTTTCAATGTTATCACACAAACCCTCACTTCTTGAAATAAAGTTCTAAAGCTCAACAAGGCTTTGGTGTAACTAAGAGGGAGGCTACTTTCACCTCACCAACCCTCTTCTACACTTTAAGTTGACTCTCCTTTGGCTCAAGGGGAGCATCCCCAGTATAGGATTACTAGAACTTATGCAATAAGGTTCAAGGTGAAACGAAGAGATAGTTCTAGCAAAACATATTTTTATAAATTGAATGAATAAAATGGATGGAAGGACCAAAGACTCATGTCTTTCCATTGAGCAATGGAGTCAAGTCAAGGTTCAAGGGAAGGTTGTCCTATTGAAGAAAAGAGGAATAGTATGGCTGCAAAATAGAAGCTATACTAACCCTTTCCTTGCTATCCCAAACTTCAGAAATTCAACAAGGGAGATCACTAAGGTGGATAGACTTCAATGGCGATGAAAATTACACCTATCAAGAATGAATTACAAGTGCATACAACATAATACAATGAAGCATGCATCAATATAGAATATCCCAATGATAAATACGATAGGAGAGGAAAAATCTTACTCCATTCATAACCATGACAAGAAAATTTCATCCACATGAGATATCATAGTGATTAGAAGACTTCTATATCCATTAAGCAATTCACTTATCCTCTAAATACATCCAAGAGATATTCAACTAAGCCCAAAGGAATTCCTCCCCTAATCCAACCATGATAAATAATGAAGAGAGCAGACCCTTATATAGGTTTGATCTCCATCTTCGTCTACAATAAAATATAAATTGTTTTCCTAGATCCACAAATCTCTCCAAGGAATAACAATAAAATAACCCTCTCAACAACTTTCTTACTAAAAGTAGCAATGATTTGTTGAGATCCACATTTTCCTCCAAGAAGATACAATAAAATATTCAAGTAACTAACTCTATGAGACATTCAAACAATAGTAAAATAAATAGAGTTAGTTAGCAACAACCTACCAAAAATAGCAAATGTAATATCTCCAAGCGAAATGTCCCATTAATGGACCAAAAAAGAGTGTGCAATGAATCCTCCAAGTGGAACGTGTGGCTTCTCAAGTGATGGACATGTAGCTCCTCAATATGCATGGACAAGGGTGTAATGAGTCCTCCAAAAATGAGATGTCCTCAAAAAGGTAGAAGACTAAGTAGAAAATCTCTATAAGTGGATGCCCTCATCAATGGAAATGTGACCAAAGTAATGTCCTTAAGTGGGCATCTCAACAATAATGCACGATAAGGCATTTTAGGAACCCTTCAAAAGTGGGACAATCTGTCTATATAGCAATAAAATCAAACTCCAAAGTAGCACATGTAGGAAAATAAATAAAATATGATAGTCGACCCCTCAATTACTACAATACAAGTTGCTCCAACAAATATGTGCAAGTTCCATAACATGTGTGGACCAAGTAGGTGACATGTCCCTCCTAGAATAACATGAAAAGGTGGTCTCCAAGGTGTAACACCATCAAATCATGTGCTAGTAGTTATATCCCCCAATATGAGGGGTCAAACCACCAACTAACTCATCAATCAATGTGCAAGATGCCACCAAACAACCTAGAAAAGGAGACGACCCCTTTCTAGCAATAAACAATGACACAAGTGATGATATGTCATACATGTGTGCCAAGTTAAGTGAGCGCTCTATTTTCAAAGGTAGACATCCATATGATAGCTTCAACCCTCAAAGCAATGTCACAACTCTCAATGCAGTGATGTAACTCCCAATGCAGTGTCAAAACTCTCAATGCATTGTTACAACTCTCAATGTAGTGTCACAATGCCCAAGGCAAGGTCACAACTCCCAATGAACTATCACATCGCCCAAGGCAGAAGGCTCCTTAAAAGCTGCAAATGTGTATGTGCCATGAAATCAATAATGGGAGGGCCCTCAACCAAAAATGATAGTGAACCCCATCACAAGTCTATCCAAGTGCCAAACATCTCCAAACAAGAAAGGGCACCCAAGTATGCCAAGTCAACAAGCTTCATAAGTATGCATGAGATCCATCTAGCAAGAAAATGAGCACTCCACATGAAAACCCAATCCACATCATCACTCTACACAAGTAAAGGTGCGCATATCACAAGCCTCCAACTAGGTCAAAATGAGTAAACTAGCCATTGCGAGGGCTAAGATTACATCAAGATATGTGTACAAAAGGAGTGCTCCATTATGAGTGAATGTTCATGTCATTACAAGGTGTTTTAGGTGACAAGACCCTCCAAGGAAGCTAGGATGCTCAAGAGACATGAAGTGTATATCCATCATAAGGTGCAATCTCAATGTCCTAGCATGTCAAATAGGCCAATTTCTCTAGCAATAAAGTCACATGTGGCACATGGAGGAGGTTGAATCCTCGAACCATGACACATCATCATGAACATATATGCAATAAAGGGAGTTTTATGTGAAAACTCGTGTCTATTGTGTCAAGTGTCACAATAGGATCATCATAGACATATCTAGCACTAGAGCACTCTCACCATCAAGGATATCATCATCATCCACGAGTATAAGCAATCTAAGGCATATCCACTATGTGAAAGGATATCATCATATAGCAAAACTATAGTATCAAAGAGTGTCTCATGATCATCAACCAAAACATGTACACATTGAAAGGAGAACCAAGCCATGACAATCAATCAAGGAGAAAATGGGTCTCCTCCACCAAGGAACATCCGATCAATGGAAAGTACCATATCTAAAATCAAGCCCAATAGTCCATGATGCAAACTTGAAGCAATTTCTACCATGATTCCAACCCTTGGAAGGCTAGAATCATCATGCCTCCTTGCAAATATTTAAGCCATGTGATGAAAATCACATGTGTAAATCCACATACAAAATGGGGGATAACATCTAGCTCCAACTTGGGGACATGTGCTCTCAAGGAAGAGTGYATGAGAACCTTAGAATCTATGGTTGTACTTGCAAAGAAAATAGGAGGAAGCAAGACCATGTAGCGAGATGGATACATATGACATTCCTAAACATCACATACTTATTCTCTCTCTCTCTCTCTCTCTCTCTCTCTCTCTCTCTCTCTCTCTCATATGTATACATTACATCATCAAGAGTCCAAAATTTTCCTTTACAAGGAGAAGGCATAAGCCAACAATGCCAAAGAGATCATGAAATGAAGACTATTTTCTACTCTATTGCTCATAAGAGCTTATTATTCCTATCCAATGTTCTTAGGAGCTTATTCCTCCTACCCTACTCTATTTGGCATAGGAAATGCTAGGTACAATCATATAACCAATGAAGTCAAGCTAGCACTTCATCAACATTAAGATCCCTACCCTTGTGTTTGGCTTTAAACCAAAACAAGGATATGTCAAGTGCGCAGTGATTATGAGCTGGTACAAATATTACATAATGACAAAATATAGAAGGACAAGAACACCAAAAGCATGCCGAGATTGGAATGTGCATCCACAAGCTTGTTCTACCCATCCTTGAATAGGGTTGTAATATGACAATGATGGTCCATCCTTGATGCAAGCAAGGTCTTCATGGTGCAACCCATGCATCTCACAATATTGATCTACGTGCTCCAAAGCATGGTGCCTTTGGCTTCCATGTACCATATCATTTTTCAAAATGTGAGATGGATTCACAAAAATTCTGCAAAAAACACCATGGCTACCCAACAAATATGAGGATGAAATATGAGACGAGAATTCAAGTTTTGAGAAAAATAAATTGATCCCAACTTAGTGCTTGTTGCCCCTTCATATGTGGCTGGAAATTTTCACATCAAGCCATGAATTTAAAGCACCTTTCCCCTATACATATTTATGCATCAAAAATATAGTTCCCAGCTGGAATTTCAATCACAAATTGAAGAAGATGTGGTGAAAGAAGTGGCTAAAAAATTCTGTTATAAAACACTTGCTTCCCTACGTAAATTACAACCCCAATAATGCTCTAATGTTAATTTTTATACATACAAGTTCACCAAAATCTGAACATAAGGATGGCTGGAAATTTTTTGAACATTTACCATCATAAAACAACCCCAAATGCTGAAAATAATATGCATTATACTTCATAGAACATGGCTGGAAATTGCTATGAGAAAGCTATAATAAATCAGCCCTAGATGGTTAAAATAAATATGTAAAAATATCATCCTCGTGCTGCCCAAAATGTGCATCACTAGTGTACATGTATGGCTGAAAATGATCATGAAAATTTTCTGAATTTGACTCTATTACATTAGGCTGTCCAAGGGCTTCAAAATCTTCACTTTCTTCACTAGAAGTGTCATAGATAGGGTCTCCTAAAAATCACCAATAATCCCCATCTAATTCATGAACAAATTTATGAAAATGCATGTCCTTAACAACATATCCTTGGCTTCCCCTATCTTCATTAAATGGAGAAGCAACTATATTCTCAAGTCTTTCATTAGTTAAGGGATTTTCTTCCAGATCATCCCTCTTAAAATCATAACAAAAAACATCATCAACTTAGAATTTTGAGGTCCAAAGCTTACCAAACCCTCATTGTCATGAGGAGAAGATATATATATTCGCGTGTTCTCTCACCAATAGGGTCTTCTTCATGGCTTTGATCTTGAATATGATGTGCTTCATCAATGTGTTCTTCAAGTGCTTTATGACTTTCTTCATCCTTACTTTCTTCTTCATGCTCCCAATCTTCAATGGAGTCAAGAGGTGGCTCTTGCTATATCATGGAAACATGAGCAAAGTCTTCATCAATATGCTCTTCATGTGCTTGATCTTCCATAGGATCACGAGGTGCTTCTTCATCTTCATGTAGGGCTACCATAAGGTCTTCAAGAATCTCTTCATACTTTTGATAGCGATGAACCTCAATGCTTGAGGAAGACTTGGATCAAACCTGCAAAATAAGATATTTTCCTTGGGCTACAATGCTTGATCCAAGTCTTTGGATCTCCTTCCAAGGAAGATACAAATAGTCTTTTTAATACTTCTTCATGTATTACATTGAGCTTTGAAACATGTTTCGAGAATGATGTGACATGTTGAGTAGCAAAAGGAGCATCACCATCAAACTTTGGAAGGTGCTTCAACCATTTTGGAGAATAATCATTTGGGCACCCTAGAATTTTCTTAATATCAATAGGAAGATACAATTCATGAAATTCTCATTGTGCCATATTTCTTTACTTGAGCATACACTTGGTATGAAAGCTAAAAATACAAGATAATACCTCATGCCAAGAATGTGGAGTCACCAAAGTGAATCTTCAATGCCTTCACAATGTTGTTTGCTTCATCCTACAAGCACAAGGTCTTAAAAAATCTAGAAAGAACAAGGAATTCGTTCATCCAATGGAGTCACCAAGATGAAAATATGATATTCAAATAAATACCCTCATCAAGGAATGTATCCGATCTACGAATGTATTTTGGGGAATGGACTTTATCCTCAACAACGACGCCAAAATGTTATCACATAAACCCTCACTTCTTGAGATAAAGTCATAAATCTCAAGCAAGGCTTTGGTGTGATTAATAGGGAGGCCATTGTCACCTCACCAACCCTCTTCTACACTTTAAGTTGGCTCTCCTTCGATTCAAGGGGGGCTTCCCTAGGATAGGAATATTATAACTTATGCAATAAGGTTCAAGGTGAAATGAAGAGATAGTTCTAGAAAAACATATTTTTATAGATTGAAAGAATAAAGTGGATGGAAGGACCATAGATTAGTGTCTTTCCACTGGGAAATGGAATCAAGTCAAGGTTCAAGGGAAGGTTATCCCATTGAAGAAAAGAGGAATAACATGGCTGCAAAATACAAGCTATACTAACCATTTCCTTGCTATCACTAAGGTAGATAGACTATAATGGCTATGAAAAATACACCTATCAGGAATGAATTACAAGTGCATGCAACCTAATATAGTGAAGCACACATCAATATAGAACATCCCAATGATAAATACAATATAAGAGGAAAGATCTTACCCCATTCATAACCACGACAAGAAGATTTCATCCACATGAGATAGCATAGAGATTTAGAAGGATTCCATATCCATTAAACAATTTGCTTTTCCTCCAAATACATCCAAAATATATTCAAACTAAGCTCTAAGGGATTTCTCCCCCAATCCAATCATAAGGAATAATGAAGAGAACAAACCCTTATATAGGTTTGAGCTCCATCTTCATCTACACTAAATTATGAATTGTTTTCCTAGATCCATGAATCTCTCCAAGGAATAAAAATAAAATAACCCTCTCAACAACTTTCTTACTAAAAGTAGCAATGAATTGTTGAGATCCACATTTTCCTCCAAGAAGATACAATAAAATATCCCAGGAAAACAATACAATAAAGCTCTCAAGCAACTAACTTCATGAGACAGGTCAAACAATAGTAAAATAAATTGAGTTAGTTAACAACAACCTTTCGAAATAGAAAATGTGAGGTCTCCAAGCGAAATTTCTTATCAATGGGCCAAGAAAGAGTGTGTAATGAGTCCTCCAAATGGCACATGTGGCTCCTCAAGTGATGGATATGTAGCTCCTCAATATGCATGGACAAGTGTGTAATGGATCCTCCAAGAATAGGATGTCCTCAAAATAGGTAGAAGACCAAGTAGATAATCTCCATAAGTGGACACCCTCGTCAATGGAAATGTGACCAAAGTAGCCTCCTGAAGTGGGTGTCTCAACAATATTGCATGATAAGGCATGCAAGGAGCCCTCCAAGAGTGGCATGACCTATCCATATAGCAACAACCTCAAACTCCAAAGTATCACACGTAGGAGAAGAAATAAAATATGATAGCCAACCCCTCAGTCACCTCCAATACAAGTCGCTCCAATAATATATGTGCATGATCCATAGCACGTGTGGACCAAGTAGGTGGCATATGCCTCCTAGAGTAGCATGCAAAGGTGGTCTCCAAGGTGTAACATCATCAAATCATGTGCTAGTAGTTATATCCCCCGATATGAAGGGTTAAACCACCAAATAACTCATCAATCCACGTGCAAGATGGCAACAAACAACCTAGAAAAAGGGATGACCCCTTTCTTGCAATAAACAACGACACAAGTGATGAGATGTCATACATGTGTGCCAAGGTAAGTGAGTGCTCTATCCTCAAAGGTATACATCCATATGCTAGCTCCAACTCTCAAAGTAATGTCACAACTCCCAATGCAATGACACAACTCTCAATGTAGTGTCACAACTCTCAATGCATTCTCATAACTCTCAATGCAGTGTCACAAAGCCCAAGTCAAGGTCACAACTCCCAATGCACCATCACAATGCCCAAGGTAGAAGACTCCTTAAAATTTGCAATGTGTATGTGCCATGAAATCAATAATGGGAGGGCCTTCAACCAAAAATGATAGTGAACCCCATCACAAGTCTATCCATGTGCTAAGAATCTTCAAACAAGCAAGGGTTACCAACTATGCCAAGTCAACAAGCTTAAGAAGCATGCATGGGATCCATGTAGCAAGAAAATGAGTGCTCCACATGAAAACCCAATCCACATCATCACTCTACATAAGTCAAGGCGCTCATATCACAAGCCTCTAACTAGGTCAAATTGAGTCAACTAGTTGTTGTGAGGGATAGGATTACATCAAGATATGTGTACAATAGGGGAACACACCATTAGGAGTGAATGTCCATATCATAACAAAGTGTTTTAGGTGTCAAAACCCTCCAAGGAAGCTAGGATGCTCAAGAGACATGAAGTGTATATCCATCATAAGGTGCAATCTCAATGTCCAAGCATGTCAAATAGGCCATTTCCTCTAGCAATAAAGTCACATGTGGCACATGGAGGAGGCTGAACCCTCAAACCATGACACATCATCATGAAAATATATACAATAATGGGAGTGCTATATGAAAATCCATGTCTATTGTGTCAAGTGTCACAACAATATCATCATAGACATCTCTAGCACTAGAGCACTCTCACCATCGAGTATACCATCATCATCAATGAGTACAAGCAATATGAGGCATATCTACTATGTGAAGGGAGATCATCTTGCAAAAAAACTATAGTGTCAAAGAAAATCTCATAATCATCAACCAAAACATGTGCACACAAAGAGGAGAACCAAACCATGACAATCAATCAAGGAGAAAATGAATCTCCTCCACCAAGGAGCATCCGATCAGTGGAAAGTACCATCTCCAAAATCAAGCCCAATAGTCCATGATGCAATGCAAACTTGAAGTAGTTTCTACCATGATTCAAACCCTTGGTAGGCTAGAATAATCATTTCTCCTTGCAAATATCTGAGCCACGTGATGAAAATCACATGTGTAAATCCACATACAAAATGGGGGATATTAGTCAACATTTCACTTTGTTTAAATATTTGAGTCTATTCATGGGGAGATTAAGTTGTTTATATTGTAATATGCAACCAAAGAGCCAAACAACATAGCCTTAGGAATGATACGTAGTTGTAAAAACTGGGGACATACTTTGAATACGCTGTTGTAAGTATCTATGCTTTGAAGTAATAAAAGTTGCTCTTGATCCCATCTCAGTTTCATTGTCTTGATTTTCATGCACTCATTTTCTTCACTTTTCTCAACGAATGGTGGATGCTCTTAATTTACACATTGTGTATATATTATATATTTGCTTCTAAAAAATAGTATGTTTCATCATTTTCACTTGACCATGATTTCTTGCAAGTTGCTAGTCTCATTGTGAACTTCATCCCTTGATGTTTATATCAGTTTAGTATAAGTCAATTCATTGAATTAGTCTAGATGACTTTGGGAGTGGTGAAGAAAAATTTCATGTTAGTTGGTATTTCACTTGATTTCTCTAATGTGTTCATAGGATTTTATTTGACACACTACTTGATTGGTTTTAAGCATTGTTTGGATCAATGTTTTATTTGTCTTATCATTGAATTGTAAACCATCACATAGTAAGCTCATTGAATGAATGGTCCTTTCCTTCACTACAACATAGCTAACTCATTTGAATGAATGCTCATCTCTTTTCCTACAAATGTAGAGCTCTTCTAACTTTGGCACTAGCACATGGAAATAACATTATAAGGTTTGAGATTGTGATCATTATATTTTATTTTAAATTTATTTACCATGGACAAATTTGAAGAAATGGTTGTTTGTGTACCTATTCACTCAACCAATCATATCGTTTTACTTTCTTTTCAATTTTGATGTTAAATACATTGTTTGAGCTTGAGTAGTGTAGTGCTTTAGCGAGGGTCCTCTTTCTTCTCCTTTTCCTTTTTGTGATTTTCATTTTTTTTCAGAGTAGGTTAGGAACCGACCTTTACCACTCCTACCAATGCAACTATTAGTTTTTCCAATAGCTAACCCAACTCCTTTGTGATATATTATAAGAGAAATGGGCCACACTATAAACCCCATATTAATAAATTAATATGAACCTTTTAGTGAGTGACTCATCTCTCATTTAGAGTTGTTAACTTGAAAATTAAATCAATATAATATATATATATATATAATTTTTTCGAGAAACATATTCCATTTGTGAATATACATATTTCCATCCTTTGAGAGACTGCTCATTTTCTACATTATGTTCTGAACAAAACATAATGTTCCTCTCCTCACAATACTTCTTCTATACTATCTCCTAAAACGTCCAAGGATATCACCAAACTTTTCCAACTATACTGACAAAGTCTGTACTATCTTGTTGAATGAAGAAAGTATGTTATTTGTAGATTAGTTACATATGTAAAAGGATGTGAATTGAAAATTTTGTATTTGAGATAAACATGGATCCAAGATTGAATTGAAGGTTTAAGTGATGATTAAAAACTCTTATTATGTTTATTTGACACACTACTTGATTGGTTTTAAGCATTGTCTCGATCAATGTGTTATTTCTCTTATCACTAAATTGTAAACCATCGCATAGTAAGCTCTCATTGAATGAATGCTCCTTTCCTTCACTATAGCATAGTTATCTCATTTGAATGAATGCTCATCTCCTTTCCTGCAAATGGAGAGCTCTTCTAACTTAGGCACTAACACATGGAAGTAGCATTGTAAGGTTTGAGATCGTGATCATTATAATTTATTTACCATCGATAATTTTGAAGAAATGGTTGTTTGTGTACCTATTCACTTAGGAAATCATATTGTTTTACTTTCTTTTCAATTTTAATGTTAAATGTTGTTTGAGCTTGAGTAGTGCAATGCTTTAGCGAGGGTCCTCTTTCTTCTCCTTCTCCTTTTCGTGATTTTCAATTTTTTTCATAGTAGGTTAGGAATTGACCTTGACCACTCCTACCAATGCAACTATTAGTTTTTCCAATAGCCATCCCAACTCCTTTATGATAGATCATAAGAGAAATGGGCCACACTATAAACCCCAGATTGATAAATCAATATGATCTTTTTAGTTAGTGACTCATCTCTCATTTAGAGTTGTTAACTTGGAAACTAAATCGGTGTTGAAGAAAGTATGTTTTTTGTTTTCTTTTTCGAGAACGATATTCCATTTGTGAATATACATATTTTCGTCCTTTAAGAGACTGCTCATTTTCTACATTCAGTTATGAACAAAACACAATGTTCCTCTCCTCACAATAATTCTTATGTACTATCTCCTAAAACGTCCAAGGATATCACCAAACTTTTCAACTATATTGACAAAGCATGTACTATCTTATTGAATGAAGAAAGTATGTTATCTGTAGATTAGTTACATATGTAAAAGGATGTGAATTGAAAATTTTGTATTTGAGATAAATATGGATCAAAGATTGAATTGAAGGTTTAAGTGAAGATTAAAAACTCTTATTATGTTTACTATCTACAACATACAATAGTATTCTTTGTAAAAAATTCTTCGATGAACACATTCAAGCGACAATTGAGGAGCAACCACTAAAAAAACATCGATTTAAAGCTTAAAAACTTTGTTCATGCTTGTTACTTGCAACACATATAATTAGTCTATGTCAAACGACCTCTATGTTGATGTTAGAGGTACATTGAATACCAAAGCTTTATATCCATTGCAAGAACTCTCCATTCAATCTATAAATCACACTTGCACTGGAGTCAAGCCTTAACGCAATGTTTGAAGACCACTAGAAAGCTCCCATGGTAGAATTCAAGCTTCATCAAGAGATACAAAGCAAGGAATTGACCAAAAAATAGCCATTAACTTCATCTCACACTCTATATACCTTGATCTCTACTTTCTCATTTTCTTTGTCTTTCCCAAAAAAACACTAAATTTATTTATTTATTTTAGCAATATCCTAATCCTTTATATCACTCCACGACTAAAAAATTACCATATTGTTTTGTTACCCTATGTTAGCACTTTTAGTTGCACAATATGACATTCTCATTTTAGAACCTAGTCTTTTGATAACCTTTCTATATGCTAGATCAACCCGTAACCAATAATACTAATAATAATAAACGTCCAATCTCTTTCACTTATTACCAATGAACATTGTATATTCTTTTCAGTGACAAAAGACTATCACAAACTTCAACACATGGGACACACTGTATATGTATACAAAGAAGAACATGGAAGTCAGAATAAAAAAACTAGAAATTGGAAAAGAGCATACAACACCATTTTACAAAAAAACCTTTATTGTAGCATTCATACTTTAACTATGTATAATCTCATCCACTCTATAGGACAACAAAAAACTAATACCAACAACACCACGGGCCATTTAATTGATAAACATGGTTGGTTTGGTTACGTAGTAATTCACAATGACAAGTCACATTCTCATCTTAAAACCTCTTTATAATGTATAGAGACAATGTAAATGTGTGATTGGGGACATGGACATTTTGAGGGTCCATATGTAAGAGGAATCTAATTAGGTGCATGGGATTAAGTTTAATTAAGGTTTCATCATATAAAAAACATGTTAAGGTTAATGAAGACAAATGTGACGTCTAGAAGGAATGATAAGAGCTAAGAATATCAATAAGGGATTACAAAAATGTTAAGTAAATTAGGGATATATTAAGGTTAATTTTATTTAAAATCAAATAACACTCCTCCAAAACATTATATGTATATATAACTAAGTATACGATGTATTTATATGTTGATTTTTAAGCCTAAATATAAATTACTTAATTAAATTTTAAAATTATTATTAAAAAATCCACAACAAAAAATACACAAATTACTTAATTAAATTTAAAAATTATTATTAAAAAATCCACAACCAAAAATACACCAGATATATGATAGAACCAAAAGATAATATGAAAAAAAACCATTGTTATAAACATTATGTCAAACAAGAAGATGAAAGAAGAGAGCACTCTTAATGTAGTTGTTCTTAGTTTATTTGATAAATAAAAATATAATAAATTAAATTATTAAAAAAATAATTTATGTACAAAATTATTTTATCATATAAAGTTAAAATCAAGATTTAATATTCAATTTTTTTATTTTATTTTTATTTTTATTAAATCTAATTAACAATTTTGAAAAATGTAAATATATATATATAAACAAGTTATCTCCTACCACTTAAAATTAAAATTAGATATTCATTTTGTAACATTGAGACTTAGCAAAGATTACAAATACATGCTTCACTCACCCAAGTTATGCTAGTGACTTGATTTTGATTTTATGGACAACTTCTAAAGATATACATTGTGAAGTGTTTGGGTGTGGTGGTGAATAACTTATGGACTTTTTATTTTTTCCCTTCCTAATTTAATAACAAATAGGACATTGAGTTATATTTTTCTAGATTTGAATTCTTTAATTTATGATAATTTTAAGTATACCGRAGGGGTTTTTAATCGTGACAYTTTATAAAAAGAAGACAACATTGAAGTTGTAATTTTTATGAGGAGAATTGGACATTTGTGGTGATGTTATTGGTTTTATCATTCAACATGCTACATCATTACTAACTCTCAAGGTTTCTTCTCTAGAGGTTGTCATTACTTTCAATATAAATCAATCTTAACTCTAGATGTTAAGCACCAAGGGGGATTATAAAGAAATTGAGATGCAAATATCTCAATACTTAAAAAGATCTTGAGTTAAGAGAGATCTTTTTTTTCAAAGGAAAATCTCATGGGAAACTCAAGGGATGCTTCCTCACATTTATGAATGTCATYCTTAACAACCCTGTAGGCATAGACTAGCATACACAACCCTAGGGGATTTAAACYAGGAATATAACTAACCAAATGTCCAACAAACATTGGTAGCCACTAGTTGAGTTTGATTCTTGGGAAGTGAGTTTGTTAACCTTCCCACATARGTTCAAATCCTATAGTGACATGTTGGCCCGAATTGACTTTGTTGAAAGARTAAGCACCCTTTTTGATACGAACCTCTCGAGATCTTGACCCTAAGTTGGGTCACAAGACACTRATACATGTGACGTGTGCGCTGTTGCATACATCTTAGGAGGTATAATGGTAGCTAATTAGTTTAATTCTAAACCTAACCCTAATTACTTTGTCCAATTACACTTGCGAGTTGCTGCATACATCCTATGAAATATAGTGGCAACAAGTTGATATAATCCCAAACCTATCCCAAGTTACTTTGTCCAATTACAAAACCCCCCTAATCTTAAAACAAAACCAAATTGA
Source organism: Picea sitchensis (assembly GCA_010110895.2). Taxonomy (NCBI): domain Eukaryota; kingdom Viridiplantae; phylum Streptophyta; class Pinopsida; order Pinales; family Pinaceae; genus Picea; species Picea sitchensis. The sequence continues at coordinate 113,977 of SNQJ01S0007200.1, forward strand.
ATTAAAGTAGATTTATACTAATTGTAAATGAATGTATAGTTATACTAATTTGTCTATATAAATTAATGTATGATCTTCTCTTCTAATTCACTCGGAATATAATAAACAATAAAAATTTAAACATTGTTCAATTAAGAACCCATTTAAATGCTTATTGCCCAATTAAGAACCAATTCCCATCAACTTCGTTGTGAAACCTGGAGTTGGAAAAGACCAAAGGAAGCTCGGGAAGAAAGGGTGTGTATGTTTTACACCTCGGGAAAGGTGGAAACATAAAAACATTTCATTTTTGAGTATGAAGCCTTCAAAGACAATAGAGACAACTATGTAAGTATCTTGACAACTAGTTCTTGGAATAATTTATTCAGCAAGAAAACACTCGAGAAATTGAGGGAACTCATCATCAAGTTGAACAAGAAAATGGCTGAAATACAGAAATTAGTGTGAGGCGGTCTATCCTATACGCTATTATTAACATTGTGGACGTTAAAATAATTTCTTTCTTTCTTTCATTCAACAAAACCACGTGAGAGAATCAAGATACGCCAGCTGTCAAGACAGCAGATGTGAACACGGGATGAAATCGGGTTGCGACTGCCTGCCACGTTCGACATCTCAAGCCCTTCGATTAAAGCCGAGTCGCTAATAATAATAAGATTTATTATTAATTAATTAATAACGAGGGAAATTACGCTAGATTGCGAGACGTTAGAGTTACTTAGGATGATCCCGATGATATCTCTTCTCCAATTCAATTCAATTCCGCAGCGGGTGCCCCTCCATGTCTGAAGAAAAATGAGAACGAGGCTCTGCAATACAAAATTCTCTCGCATTGTGGAAGCTTGGTAAGTGCAGCAGACGAGTGAAGGGAAGGAGGGAGGGTTTTGACTGTAAGAAAAAACCAGAAAGAGAAAAGGCATCCGGTAACCATGGAAAACATGAGGAAGAAGCTGGGGCCACTATTCAATTCCAGTCATAGTTTCCGACCTGACATATCTGTTGATTCCTGTACTTCATATAAGGTATTTCTTCCAATCGAATTCCATTTTTATTTAAACCCAAATCAAATGCACGGGAATCGAGTTCGTAGGACATAGAGGTAACAGTGAAGAGGGTCCCTAGCTTTTTGTCCAATTGGCAAGGGTTCAAATCTCAAGTGGGAGGCGGGTTAAATTACACTGCAAATGTTTTCATTTATGCTCTGGGGTTAATTTGCACTGTAAATGTTTTCTTTTATGCTCTGGGGTTATATTRCAAACTTATTTTGTAAGATTCATATTATTGTTGAAATTTGATTATGTTTTTTAAGGTTCATAATATGGTTGAAACCTGGCGATTTTTATAAATTCGCCTGTCTGTGTTTTTTGTAGTTCTGCACTATGAAATCGAGTTAAAYCAACTTTGCACTTCCTGGTAGCTAACCTGGATTATGATTAATAAGATGCTACTTTTGCATTGAATTCGGACATCTCTAATGAAGTTTAAATGAAATTGTTTGATTTTTCTGAATGAACACGAACTTGAAGTACCTGTCATGCTAGTTTGATCTCTCTTTATTTGACTGCGCGCCATTGCCCACTGGGGTGTGTGGGGTGGAACGGCAAGCAGTGAGGTGATCTGGATTGTATTTACGTGGAGATGCAGGGTCAAAACCTCCTCATTGAGTGTGGATGAGGTCCGTGCATGTCCTGTGTGATTTTGATGGCATAGAAACGCCTGTCAGAGCACGACATCTTAGCGGGAGGACAACTGTAAATTACTATCAGCAACATGTCCTAGAAAAATAAAAGTAAAATTGGCCCCATTACGACTCCATGGAAAGCCAGGGTGAAATAGGTTTTCTGACTGTTCTGCTTCCCTAACCAGCAGGGGAAACGCCTCAGTACACCTGCTCATACTCTCATCCAATATACTGCATTCTAGCAAGCATTTCAAGGCAGTTTGCCTTGGTTAACACACAAGAGTATATAGGAAAACCGTTTATGACAATCTAATATAGGGTTACTTGCAGTGGCAATACTATTAGCAGAGATCCATCATTACCCAGTATCTATTAAACACAAAGAGGGATTAAAGAAGCAGGTATAAACCTTTAGTTGCTTAAAAATCTAGGTTCAGATGATTCTATGCTAGTTTTTTTTTTATAAATATTTTATATATTTGGTAATAATGGTCTTTTGGTTTTTAATTTTTATGATCCATCTTAACTCGGGATCAAATCTCTTGCAGTGAAAACTTTTTTAGAGTGCAAATACTCCAGGAAAGGTTTGCACCTCTAGGGATTTGATCCCTCTTGGAGCTTGAGGGATCCAGGGTTAAGATGTATCTAAGCTGGCATATATATAGATTTGATATTCTATTTTTTTAAAATTTATCAAACTGATGTTGAATTACTCTGTATTTTTTTATTATTATTATTTTGGCTGACAGCCTTGCATACAATCGTGACACATCTACCTCGCCTGGGCTGTAGAAAACACCTCTCGGCACAACAACATTATGGAGCTCATTTTTTACATTCTTCTTATTTTGGTTTATTAGCGTAACCCACCCATAGATGTGACACATCTCTTCCACCTGGGTTGTAGAGTGCACCTCGTTTCTCTTGTTGCAATTATTTCGGTTTATTAGCATTACCCTCCCATGGACATGGCACAGCTCTTCCACCTGGGCTGTAGAGTGCACTTCACTTCTCTCGGTGCAATACAATAAGAACTGAACTATCTTTGCGCTGGCATTCTGTTAAAGCCAATGAGTAGTTCTTAGTCGGTATAATGTTGCAATGTTTTCTCGCATATTCAAGAGAGGCAATGAGTGGTCCTTAGTCCTTATAATGTTGCAATATTTTCTCGTGCATTTCAAAAGAAATTTGTTGAGCATGGGTTTTTATTCTTAGAGCCATTCACCGTAGATGGCTATCTATTAAATGCTACTAATATTGCCTCAGGTTAGTGACACAATCCACTTTTACTGAAATTTAATTAGAACCCAGTAGGCATTGTTATCTATAAATCAATAATGTTGTCCGTTGTTGAAGCTGTGTAGTATCTTCTACATATGTACTGATGAAAAATATATTTTTTTTAGGTTACGGCAGGTGGAACATTGCACTTGCTGAGTAATTCATGTGGAGAATATAATATTAATGAACTTGGTTTACAAAAGCGCACTTCAGGAGTTATTGATGAATATGATAGCAATGAGAAAACATATCAGTGTGCTTCGCATGAGATGTGCATATTTGGTGTCATTGGGCGTGGTGCAAGCAGTGTTGTCCAAAAGGCTATTCATATACCAACTCATCGAATTTTAGCACTGAAGAAAATAAATACTTTTGAGAAGGTTTGTAACAAGATCTCTATACATGGAGTCACCTTGCTATTGGCTCTGAGCTTTTTGGATTATTACTTTGAAATTTATAGTTTAGATAGAATTGCATTTTTAGAAGGCATTTGTTTAGAAATTTTCAGTGGATTTAATAGCCTTAAGATTTGAGAATCTGCTAGTAACCTTTTAAACTCTAAGGTCTTCTTTTGCATCAAGGTAAAAACTTGTTTATGGTCTGTAAAGTGATTATTGCTTAACATGAGCTTGACGAGTTTAGATTTGTATACATACTATGAATTTATTTACTCAAGAATTTTTTTTTTTCTTTTCCCACAGAAAAAGCGTAATTTTATTCCTTGAAAGAGACAAAATTACATTTTGTAGGTGCTTCCGGAGCACAACACACCAAAAAGTGTGTGTAAGAGATTGTGAAAGTACTTGGCTGTTGAAAGCCCGCTTTGCCATGACTACCATTGCAAAATACAAAATCTCACCCAAAACAAGGTGGACAGATACTATAATCATAATATGAGTGCTATATATACAAGTAAAAACCACCACTTTTGTGGTTACTGTCGACCCTCTGTTGATATTTGATATCTATCCAAAGAGTCCAACCACAGTAGTGCTGTTTGAACCATGATCTTTATTTACAAAATGCTTGTGCAGAAAAAAGGACAAAAGTATCCCTGAAGAGGCCAGAATAGTGAGAGGAAGCGCTTGGTCAAAACTTCTTTTAAGAGGATTTTTATATGTCAAAACGTCTTCAGTCCTGCAAGTGCCCTTGATCATCTATAAAGGGCCTGTGATAAAAAGCATTTGTGTCTTCCCCTTTTGTTTCAATGATGTGCCATTGTCCCTGCAAGAGCTGCAATCCCTCTTTGGATAGTGAATCTGCTACCAAGTTCCTGTCCCTGTATACATGAGATATAACCACAGTATCAAAAGTGTCCAACAGTCTAAATATTTCCTCCAGAATAGGGCAAAGAAAAATACTGTGACAGGTTTGATGTTTTGTTGTCCAATTAATAACATTCATAGAGTCCCCAAAAATTTGAAGTTGTTGTATTCCTTTTTCTCTGGTGAAAAGAGGTAGGAGCTTCAGTGACATGAGTTCAGCGTAGTTGTTTGTCCCCCTTCCCAATCCCATTTTTAGATGAAAACTGTGGCTGTTTGATAAATGTAGAACTGCTCCTCCTCCACAGATATATTTCTGAGAGGCTCCATCAAAAAACGCCCAAGGTTTTGCTGAGTCTATAACCTCTTGTTGCCTTACCCATATTGCTGGTGCATCTTTGTTCTGGGGGAAATGAGAAAGGATTGAAAGACTTTGTGCTACGATTACTTCTGGGATTGAAGCTTTTTCCTTGAAAATTCCTGCGTTCCTTGCTAGCCAGATTCCCCAGCTTAAAAGGAGAGGGAGAGATTTAATCTCCTTATTTCTTGGGTCACCTGTCCAGTTCTTTCAAGCCAGCTCCAAAGAATCTTCGAACCATATGCAATTTTGTCTGAGACTATTGGATGTTTCTGACCAAACTTTCTTGGTGAAAGGACATGTGATGAGAACAAGGCTGTTGGGAGCGCGGAGCGGGAGCGGGAAGCGCAGATTTTCAAAAATATCCGGGAGCGGGAAGCGCAGATTTTCAAAAATCTCCGGGAGCGGGAGCGGGAAGCGCAGATTTTCAAAAATCTCTGGGAGCGGGAGCGTTTTTTATATAACACATAAAAAATATATATTTTGATGCATATATATATATAAAACATGCAGAATGTTGAATCAATTGCAAAAAACATGAAAACATAGATATAAGATCATTTAACTAATTGATTAGTGATGAATTGATGTTCATTAAAGCATCAAGCATTTAGTACATAGTACATACTACACATATAACATCAATCATAAACATATGTGGGACTCAACATTAAAGCATCATAACATCAATCATAAAAGCATCATAACATCAATCATTAACTTCAAAGGTAAATTGTCATATGATGTTCTTAAGTTCATAAGTT
>SNQJ01S0007201.1:27798-54411 GCA_010110895.2 Picea sitchensis
TTTTTCTTTATTTATTATGCAAGCTAAGTATGTGAAATAGTTGTGATGGTTGGATGCACAAATGATATGTGAAATAATTGTGATGGATTTATGAACAAATGATTGAAGGTTATAGATATAGTACAATAACAATTAAACTTCTTGGATTGAAAGAACGTGTTATTTCTTTAATAAATATTCAGTCACTCTTGGTTCTTGGTGCTCAGAGATGGGTTCTCAGAAAGCATATTGGTCACTTCCCATACCTTCTTCCAATACAAAAGTTGGTCCCTTCCCATACCTTATTATGTTCTCATCCAACCTCTACTTTATTTATTTCCTCAATGTGGAAAGGAAGAATTGACCTTTAATACCCTTCTAAGACTTGCTATGTTTCATATATGAGAAAATTGAAGCTTACCATCTCATAACTCCTGTACAGAAAAAGACAAGATATGGGAAACATGGAGGGATGACATACTTGGGACCTGAATGCATTTGTAAGATTAGGAGAAACATCTCCCACTCCTACCAATCTATTGTTCTCCAAGGCACTCATGCTGCTATGTATGTCTTCCCCCTTTCCTTAGTACATGCTCTCTACGAAACACATAAGATGATTCTTCAATTAGATAAAAAAAAAAAATAACAGAAAAAACTTAGATCAATTAGAAGTTGCACCATGACGAAGTTGCAAATCCATTTCTTTATGCCTATCATTTTGGACAAGTAATTTTTTATGCCTTTCTCCATGCAACAACACGCATCCACCTGTGTAGATGCATGTGCATAGGTTGCACGTGAATGAAATAACGCTAGAAACCATGAGGTTTTGATATAATTGATTATATCTTTTGTTGGAATGTACATTTGTGGAAAATAAGTCGACTACTTAACTGCTTTTTTTTTTTAAGTAAAGATTACATGCAATAGTCATGTTTTCCATTTACTACGAGATGAGAGGGTTCCACATTGCAAAAATATTTTTTCTAAACAAATGAAAATTTATTTTTGTAATTATATTACATCGTATTGGTAAAATATTTTTTCTCATGAGATAGCATTAAATGATTCCCTAGAATCTTTGATATAAATATTAATACCCCTTGAGATTTAATTAGTGTTTCAATAGAAGAAATATTTACTGTAGATATTGAATTTACATGGTGGATGCTTGTAGAAGCCAAGATGCAATCTCTCAAGATGAAAAAGAAGTGTTGACTACATATCCTGTTGGCAATTGCAAACACTGGCAACTACAAATGTGATACAACTATCCAAAACATTCCCATGAAAACCTCATTGGCTACATTAGTAAACGACAACTCCATTCTAATTTTGAAAGGATTTACACCTTCAAAATTTACGTCTGTAAAATTGCATATAAAGGATTCACACCTTCAAAATATATTCTAAATCCATATACCGGTGCTCTGCAGCTAAAGAACGAGGGCATGGATCAAAGACAATTGCCCATTTTGTTGGTTTTTCCCGTAATATTCGTATTACCAGGTACCTGTTGAACACTTTCTATTATTGTTGTGATCTTTCGTAGTACAAAAAAATATTAGAATTGATTTTCCATTGCTTAATCGTTATCTACAAATTTAATTTTCAGATGCCAGTTTGGCTATGCTACAGTATTCAAAGTTACATTTATTCTTGTTTTGGGTTGAACCCAATTTCTCTGGATGGGATTTTTATAAAACAGGAAGGAAAATTAAACCCAAATATATGAACTGAAACACAGTTATATTAGAAAAACAACAACCATGGTCTTCTTATCTTCTTTCTTATGATGTTAATTCCTTATTGTGTTTCCGTACCAAGTTGAGTCTTGAAAAAACCAAGAAATTCTTTATGTTTTTTGGGAGGGAAGTTGAGTTATTCTCAGCAATTATAATATAATAATAATAGAAATAAAAATACAACTCAACAAGTTTTTAACTTTTCTGTTAAAAGTAGTTTTCTTTGTAGTTAATTTACTTGGAATGTTAAAATAGTTTTCTGTTAAAAATAATTGTAGTTAATTCACTTCGAATATTGTTTTAGAACTCACACCTCAAATTCTTCAATGAAGCTTGTTTTAGAACTCACACCTCAAATTCTTCAATGAGGTAGGGACTAGCTGCTTAGCAGTTATTTCCCTTGTTTTTTGAATAGTGAGAGGTGTATTTTATCAAATTCTTCAATGAGGCAGGGACTAGCTGCTTAGCAGTTATTTCCCTTGTTTTTTGAATAGTGAGAGGTGTGTTTTATCGGTTGGAGTATTATCAACGAGTAAATGAGTATCACATTTTTTTTTAATAGTGAGAGGTGCATTTTATCAATTAGAGTATTATCAATGAGTAAATGAGTATTACATATTGTTTTTTAATAGTGAGAGGTGCATTTTATCAGTTGGAGTATTATCAACGAGTAAATGAGTATTACATTTGCGAGATAAATAATTTATAAAATTGAAGATATTTCATAATCTATTGCTCTATTTGTTTTTATATTAAGAGGTGTATTTTATAGGTGGGAGTATTATCAACGAGTAATTTGTGGGTTAAATAATTTATCAAATAGATGATATTTAATAAGCTATTGTTCTATTTTTTTAATACTGAGAGGTGTATTTTATAGGTGGGAGTATTATCAACAAGTAAACGAGTATTACATTTGTGGGTTAAATTTTTTTATTATAAAAAATAATATATTGTAATATTTATTTTATTTTATTTTAATATTTATTAAATTTTAAGAGGGATTAAATTTTTAAAAGTGTATAATTTTTTTCAAGTTTTTTTTATATTTGAATAAGTTTTTATTTAGAAGTATTTGATCCCTTGTGATGCTTGATAGATATGAGGGGTGAGATGGATCGAGGTTGGTATTATTTGGAGTTTAGGTTTTGCTTAAAGTTTTGTTGACGGGCGAAACTGACCGTCCGTCAACTGGGAGAGTGGAACCGGTCCGGGGTTGTCTAAATAACCCAAGTCGTTTGGTATGGACCACCCTGACGAGTTTAACGGCTCCGTTGGCCGCTCTGAGGTCTCGTAAGGAAACCAAAGAGAAAGTAATCTGAGCTAAATAATCTAAACTAAGGAAACTAGAAACTAATAAAACAAACTAAAATAAACTAATCTAACTAAATAAAAGAAATCAAACTAAAATAAGAGAAGGTTGATCTGAGCTAAATAATCTAAAACTAAGGAAACTAGGAAACTAATAAAACAAACTAAAAAATAAACTAATCTAACCAAATAAAAGAAATCAAACTAAAATAGAGAAAACTAGAAACTAATAAAAACAAACTTAACTTAACCATAATAAATCTAGCTATAAACTACTAACTACAAAATACTAACTAAGTGATTATACTAACTCAAATCAACTACTTAATTATCAATTATGTTATTCCTTATTCACAAATGTACATTATGGACAAATTACGGATTTGATCAAAACCTGCAAAAACTCATATGTTTTCTGCCCTAAGACGCTAAGGATCTATTTTGTCTTTTGTATTTATAAAACAGAAGAAAGTTAATCAAATCAAATCATCTAATCTAAATCTAACTAAACTATTAATTAATTAAAGCAATAAACATCTAACCACTAACTGAAATCATCTAAGTTTGCCCCCTGTGGTTTGATGACCCTTAAGCTGATTGAGGGAAGAAATTCACACCATTTAGCCCTCTCTCAAGCTTCTCGCAGCGATCAGTTGGCAATGCTTCCTAAGTGGGTTACAGGACAAACAAAGGACATAAAAGAAATCATAACAATTTTCTGATCATGAATTTATGCAAGAGGGAAACCCATCGGCAAAGAATTCATATATGATACTTCAATTCATAAAGAAGTCAAAGCTATCATTTATAAACCGAATCCTTTAACTGTTACGTCTTTATCAAATTGAAAGTAAATAAGGTATGCATATTAATAAAATTATATCAATTTGAACATTTAGACAGCAATGTGATACTAAACCAAACACAAAAAAGATATACAAAACTTGGAACAAAGTGTCAATGCATTGAGAAGCAAAAGCTATAACAAAGCATCAATTCTCCTCCAGTTTGAATAAGCATTACATATCCTATTCTCCCAAGACTATAGATTGTCTCTTATTACAAAATCATGAGTTTAATAAGTTTTCACAAGGTAAAACATCCCTGCGGAACAATAGTAAACAGCTTTACACAATCTGGGCATAATCCCAAAACTCCTTAAACTAAGTAACTAAAATGAAAATGAAATCTTTGAAATATCCACTAACTACTCATAAACTCAATTACAATTTCAAATTTACCTGCAATAGAACACAAAAATCAAGTTAGAAGATTGTTTTATCTTTAAAATAATAACAAATTGATTCTATAGACTGGGCTTAATCGCTTGATTCTCGTGAGTTGGTCTAAAAATGTAAAAAAATCAAATATAAATCAAATCAAACCTAATCACTTTGGTGCACACTCATCATACTACCAATGATTAGATCAAATAAAACGAAAATCATACAACTAGGACAGAGTAGAGATACAATCCATACAAAATAGAAATGCTCTGTATTTCCAATTTTTCTCACAATCGAATCGAATCCCAAATGGTTCCACTTAATGCCATCAATAACAAAACCAACCGTATGAGATACATGCCATTATTATCGATTAGCATACGATCCATATCATTATCAACATAAGCATTTAACAAAATTCACACATCACAATCCATAGAATCCGAAATCATTAAGTATTTTTCAAATAATCCATAAGTAAATCCATAACCGTAATAGACCAATTGAATCACAACAAAATAACGATATCATTCATACGATGCATGAATTGCTTCCAATGTAATCGAACTAACTCCACAAATATCGACTAATAGCCTCTAATGCTAGATCACTCTATAGTCAGCTTCACACAGTATTTCATGTATCATCAAACAAGACATTTAATTATAGAAACAACTGTATTGATTTGATATAATCAACCCATTCTTGTAATCGAATCAAACACTTGTTATCATTAGAATACAATTCACATCGTAATAACCGCTATCCATTCAAATTTGATTTTGAAACAAATCACATATGAATCTGTCTCAATATAGAAATTATAATTAACACGGTCAATTGGCCTATGCAAGATATATAATCAACCGAATGTAGTGTCGTTTGCGCTCCAAGAATAGAAAATATATCAAATAACAAACATTCAAATTCGATTATAGCCAATCAAACCAAATCTAATCACAAACAACCCAGAAATTGACAAAACTTATGAATGACAGAGCAAGTCAAACACATAAACAGAGCTTGTGACGACGCTTGTATAAAAGAGAGGAAAAAATATACCATCAATGGGCCATTTGCCATGTCAATCTTGAATTGATTAAATGCGCTATGCACTCCAACTGCTTTTGAACAAGATCGAATCTACAAATCATGGATTTTTATCATTAGGTCACGATTTGCATCCTCGACCAGTTGAGCATTGCAACTTTGTCTCCTCCAATTCGTGAATTTTGGATTGCAATTAGGGACATCCAAATAATAGGCACCCTCTCTAACCATTACCCATTAATCGGTCGCAAGGTGAAGCAACCTTTGAGCAACAGGGGGTTTTGAAGATTCCCCGAGGGTTTCTGTGGAGATGGTTTGATACCTGGATAGTCAGGGTTATCCCGATGACAAGGAGGCAAGTTATCAACTAAATCGTATGGAGGTTCGTCACCACGTATTCCTCTAGCTAAAAAATCGCTCAATGTCTGAATTAGAGTCCTCGCTGACCACGATGGGATTTGTTTTGACAGGAGGCTTCGATTTATTTTTCTCCATGCTAGAGATCATCCTTTGCATTCTTCTTGCCTTTAGCATTAGCAATGCCTCGCCCTAGCCTTCGTGGTTATGGGTTTAGTAACTTTAGTCACCATAGGCTAATTCATAGGTGAGTCGGTTTAGGGTTCTGTGAAAACACCTAGGGTATAGGGTAGACTTATTTCCTGACACCACCGTGCTTATCGACCAGAAGGCTGATTCCCCAAAACCATTACGGTTGAGAATATCGTGCCAGGAATCTCGACGTGAACCCAACTCATAAACAACCAAAGATTTTAATCAAAATTTTAACATGAAAGAGGCTAGTATCACCCTGACTTCATTTATACTTCTTGAAGCATTTTGAATAGACTTTGGTGCAGATAATGCGGCATGTTTAGCTCGAAACCCATAAATACTACTAACAAACGTAGATGAAAATAGAAACAAATCCATACCGGCCACAAGTCACTTCAATTGTTTGAGAATCATCAAGAGATCATACCAAATGGTTTCAACATCTTCGCAGTAAACCTTTGTTGCACGACCTAACTGTCCGAGACCGAAACAACATTGTCCACGGGACATCGTTTACTTGTAGCTTTTGGACCATCTTTGTCCCTTGACAAAGATGCATCTAGTTAAGGCCGGTATTTGTTCGGTGATTTCAAGTCGGACATCTCCAACTTTGGTCTTGGTGAACTACCAAATGACAAGGCGAATTGCCGAAAGCAAATGTAGATAAAACCATCGAACTTCCTTATAAATCCATGCTCACCCATATCTTCTAAGGTCGCTTATATGCACCCATCGAATGTCAATAGCCATTGGTATCCATTAGGTTCACCACAACAGAGCTATGCGTAACCTCTGCTTCATGGTAGGGGTTCATTAATGTGAATGAATCAATTCACAGAGTGAATAGGATAGGTTCCACTAGTTTGAATGCTCGACGAGACCAAAATCAACTCCATATGTATAGTGGTGGGATTACCATCGCCACACACATTGCATTAATGACCTCAGATGTAGCTATTGAAACCATAATCATTTAAACAACTGGATCGACGCCCAACAGTGAATCATCACCTCTACGTGCCATTCATCCGAAAGTGAGAATCAACACCTCATAATGTATAATAACGTACAAGTGTTGAGTTTAAACAATGCTACTCCCAAAGATTAACTATTGATCCGTCGTACAATTCCATCGCTCATTAAGCATCTAATCATTGTGGTTTTAGTGTTAATACATAGTTCTGATCATAATCAATCAACGATAATCCAACTTTGTAAACAAGTATGGGTATTAATTCGAATACATTTAACTTATATGCGCTTTGAACCATTGCTATCATACCTATAAACTTGTCCATGTATTCTCATGTATATGGTAATACTGTTTTCATTCCAATCTTTGAGAACAATATGATCAAACTTCTTCTATATACACCAGTGAAAGCCCAAATAAGGAGAAAAGCACAAGACCAAATCCATTACAATTTCTCATAAGATCGAAACAAGACCAATAACTTTTACGCCCAAAAGGTTTAATAATCAAATATATCCAAATGTAATCAAAATAAGATAATGCTTAAGAACATAAGTTCGAGACAACCTTTAGCAGTCATGTGATAAACCAGTGATCAAGCGTCTTTCAATAAATCAACCAAAAACGACGACAATCTAAGCAACGAAAGAAGTGTTTTCACACTTGCAGTTGTGAAAACTAAAACGAAATTGAATCGTAATTGTCGCACAAAATGAGACGAAATGTTTAAAAGCACAATGCGACAATGTTTTGTCGTAATACGACAAGGTGTAGGCATCTTTTTGAGAGTAATCAAAAAAATGGGTTGGCTGCCAACAAGTTTAAGTTTGTCATGGTATGTTACCTTTATTTTTTTACTTTGAAGGTTTAATTTTTCTTAGAGTTCTAGCAGCATAGACCATAACCATAGACTCTAGCTACTAGTAGGTAAGAATTATTGATACAATGTCCAAATATAATTTGCTTACATATTCCATTCAACAAAATAACAAAAAGAGCTTTAAACCTCTAAATTGGACTCTCTCCATTGCCATAAGCATTTCATTATTAGATCTTCCACATATATCATGACTACAAGTGCCAAACTTCAAAACATAGAAAAGGTAGAAAGAGCTTGAGACCTATTGCCCAAATTTGATTCTCTTATAAAATCAAGAGACATAGAACGTTGCTTCTTAATAGAGGGATTGTATCTCTTCAAGAAGAGTACCCCTCTCACTTGTTTTGATTATCACCATCTCTCCCTCTTGAAGGATGAGAGCTTCTTTTGATAGCATATTCGATGTCTCATAAAGCTCTTTGTATACATGTTGAAATGAGACCCCTTCGAACATGTTCCTTTCCTCTCTAAATTTTTCCATTATAAGGGAAATAATTAAATCATCTAGATCAATGATGTCATTTTCCCAATTTATTAATAAATTTGAGTCTCTCAATATCTGAATACTTGATATTCCTTTGTCTAATGCAATTATAAAAGAACCCACAAAGCACACATATCATCTCTATTATTTGAACCTTGTACAAAGGTTGATTTGAAGGAGTTGTGATTATTAGTAGATAGGAAAAGAATGCCACCAAATCCACAAATACTTAGAGTTCCTTGACTTTCTCTGTTAAATTATCCCTAGGATTTTGAGTAATCAATATCCAAAAATTTTAAAATTCTAGGACAAATTATCTTCATTAACTTCCATATTCCCTCATATGTATATCTTACTTGATGTCTTACCTAAATTAGTAATAATTGTTTCCCTTGCAATATCATATCACTCCTAGCTAGCCAGAGGGCCCATGCAACAGAGAAGAATCTTGTGATATGAGACTATCCTATCCATGCACCAACTTTTAAAACAATAGGAAATGGACTCTCCTTCCCACTTCCCATTACTATTATTTATTTTTATGGCCTCTCCCCAAAATTCTTTTAAAACTTGACAACACAATAATAAATTATGTATTGACTCCTCATCATTTTTCTGGAGCATACACCTCCCATGACCTTCCCATGATCTCTTCTTGTAGTATCCCAAGTTGAAACTTTACTTGACAATGTTAGCTATAAAAATATTTGATTTTTAAAGCAATACTCAACTTCCAAATAACCTTTCATTGTCATCTCTTATCTCCTTCCTCATTTCCTTCCACCCTTACCCCATATCCTACTTTAGTTGTACACATCCCAAATGCTTTGTTATTTTACCATATTATCACATATTTTTCATCTTTTGATTTTATGGCACCATGCTTAAGAGTGAAAGTATACTACTACAACTCTTTTGCTAAATCTACATGAAGACCTAACTATGTATATGATTTCCAACCTTTATGCCAAATAGAAGTAATGTCTTGTTCTATTTTACCTACTAAACTAAAAATCTTAATTGAACGAAGAGCATTTTTAAAGGATCTAATAGTCTATAATTATCTTAACACCCCATTTAGGGATATTCCCCTATTTTTTTATTACTTCCTATGTCAATCTTCCTTACCAACCATTCACCTGCCAAAGGGAAAGCTTTCACTAATGACTTACATACCACATAAGTCCCTACATATTCCTTCCTTTCTTTCATGATCCAATTAACTATAGACATTGGTGCTATAAAAAAAAAATTGTTATTTTTCACCACAAGCCTTCATTATTCATCATTATCCACAAAATGTTTTGTTGCTAATGCCTAACCAAACAAATGAAAATTCATGTGGCCCCATCGTTCATCCTATTTTGGTTTTTCAAGTTTTTTCCACTTAACAAAAGGAATTCATTCCTTCTCTCTTTTCCTTGTCCACAAGAAGCTAAAGCACTTTTTTCTAATATTTTCCAATGTGTCTTTGGAAATATGTGGTAGGGATAACCAATACATAAGTATTCCCTCCAAAACATATTTTACCAGTGTCAACCTTCCTCCTCTGGATAACCACCTATAACACCATTTTTTCACCCTGTCTTCTTTTTTTTCATATAGCCACCTTGAGTCTCTAAACATATAGTCATTAGACTTTGGATACAAACCTAAGTACTTTAACCCTTTATCAAAGGGACAAGATGAAAATGATAGAATCTACTTACATTATCTTTCTATATATTCTCTCATACCACTAAATAAAATAGAGGATTTATGAATGGTTACCTCCATCCTTTTTGCTCCAATGTGCAATCCTATAATTTCCTTAAACTTTATAGCTCCCCTTATTGATCCTTTTCCAAACAAGATGACACCATCTCCAAATAATAAATGCAATTAAGTTATTGAGTTTCCCATTTTGATACTTCATAGACATATTTATCTCTTACAAGATGTTATCATTCTACTTAACCCTGGAGCTACCAATAGGAAGAGAAATGGGACATTGGATAACCCTACCTCAAGCCCCTTGTAGCATAGAAGAACTTTGAAGTTGAACCATTTATCAATGCAACAAAATTCGTAGATGATAGACACCCCATAATTTATTAATGACTTGATTTATCATTCATATATGCATCCACAAAAGTCTTAGATACAACAAATTCACTTTATCATAAAAAAAATTGTGAAGTCTAGTTTCATCACCATAGTTGGCATATTTTGAACCTGTATTGTATGTAATCCTTCTTGAGTTATTCCCATTGCATCATGGATTTTGTATATTATGCAACAAATCAAACCATTCTTCCAATATTGCTTTCGAAACTTGTATATTTTTTAAGCTATTAGCCAATTTCTTTAAGACAATTTTATACACTAAGTTGCACAAAGAGATGGGCATATAATTATCCCAAATTCCATGATTATTTTTCTTAGGGATAAGAGCTATGAATGTAGTATTTATATTCCCCAATACTTTGAACCTTCATTTTCTTGAATCCTCTATTTCCTTCATCGGCTCATCATCTAGAAAAACATAGAAGCACAAGTAAAATTCCATTGTCCATCCATCTAAACCCAAACTCTTTGCTTTTTTGAAGGAATGCAAAATTGTTCTAAGTTCATCCTTGGTTACCTTAACCTATAGGTCCTCATATTTTTTATCATTAATCATCCCTAGAAATAAGGACACTACATTTAGGATATTTGTTTATCCATGTGGATATTGGTGGCCACCCACCTATTCCAACTAGTTTGTTGGCAATTTACTATTTTTAGCAGTTTTTCGGGTCCTAAACTTTTGGGGCCATTTTGAGCGCCTAAACGACATTTTTCTCATTATCAGTCACCTCAATCAGTGCCAAAGGCTCTAATTAATCCCTCAAAATTAATCTCCTTGTCGATACCTTTCAAATGAGCTATCGTGCGCCCCAAACGGAGATCGTATGCCAAAGTTACACCCCCAAGAAGTTGATACAACAAACTACCCAAAACGAGGTCCACAAAACTGTTGGCTTTTCATCTTCCGGAGTTAGGGTTTTGGATTTTATTTATGTTAAAAGGACCTTTGGAGCCTCATTGTAACAATCATCTTCTTGCAAATGACCGTAGTCGTCACATCTCTTCTCAAAGATAAGTTGTCACCATTCTAGAGAGTCTTTCACTTTGTATTTCTACAGTTTTGTACATTTCGCTCATTAATAGAAATTGTGTATTACTGTATCTCTGTGTTTATGGTTATATCTCTAATATATCTCGGTTATATTATTGGATATATTATGTATCTTTTTACATTTCTTTATTATATCTCCGCTCTCATTTCGTGCCGAAAATAATCTAGATCAGTGGTATGAGAGCAGGTTTCTCTTGATCATTTTTCAGTGCATGTCCCCGACGAGGTCCAAGTATAGAAGTTGGGTCTCCATCTTGTCTCTCTAGAGGAAAATCGCTCTCGCACGCCCAAAAAAACCTCCATGGCGGAAGAAAAGAAAGGCGACATAGCAGAATATCCTATTAATCTGTTGCTTGAGCAAGCTCTCACGCGATAGAGGGACGAAATGATGGAGAATTTTTCCCACATCCTTCAATGCCTACCGATAATAGCAGGCACTTCTTCATCAAGATGCCACTTTTAAGGCACCTCTCTTTTCAAGGTACAAGTTAATTTTGATATCCCCATATTTGAAGGTCAAATAGATGCAGATGCCCTAGAAAAATGGTTAAATCTGCTAGAAGGTTATTTCTCTGTTCATAATTATTTCGACAGGAAAAAGATCACCTTCACACTCATTAAGGCTCTCCCCCATTTCAAACATTGGTGGGAAACTTACTGGGAGAAAATTTCCATAGAGGAGTCTGGAATATATGGGGTTGAGCCCACTTGGGATTTTTTTGTGGATGCGGTCAAGGAACAATATTACCCTGTTGGTAAATATGACGACCAATACATGAAATGGACCACACTACGACAAGAGAGGGGAAAAATAGTGTTGAATTTCACAAATACTTTCCATACCTTCACACCAAGCTGGGTATCAAAGACTCTCAATGGCATCTGGTTCTGAAATATCATGAGGCTCTCCATAAGTACATCCAAACCGAAATGGATTTTCTAGACATCTCATCACTTGGATCTTCCTATTGATATGTTGTCAAAATCGAGCATAAATTTAGGCACTAGAATAAACGGGAGTTAGGTTCTGCAAATTCACAACAACCGAAGTATGGTAAAGACATCCCTAACAACCAGCCTCCATAAAACCAGTCCAAGCCATAAGAAAAGAAGGGTAATAGAAAGACGAAGGACACTGGAAAGTGGTGCAATTTCCAAAAAATCCCCTAGAAAAACACTCATGAAATTCGCTCAAAACAATCATTGCTGGCTGAGATCAAAGAAAAGGAGTCGAACCATGATTCGGAATATGATTCATAAAATAGTGGGAGAAGACAGATCATCGACACAGACCCCACTTCTATTGTCGTGACTGCAACAATTCAACTAGAAGAACTAACAGATCTTGAAGAGCGGGAGTGCCTTTTTCATTCACGGATGTGGGTGAAGGGGACCCCGTTGCATATTATTGTTGATAGCGGAAGCCAGAAGAACCTCATCTCAGCAGAGGTCATCAAATAGTTGGGATTGTTGACAACACCACACCCGCAACCATACAACATCGGGTGGATTCACTATGGATGAGATCTTGTGTCAGCCAATAGTGTCGATTGTCATACAGCTTCCAAGCCTTCAAGGATGAGGTATTATGTGATGTTTTCCTGATGAATGTCTGTGATGTTCTTTTAGGCCAGCCATATATGTGGAAGCGTCATGTTATTTATGAGTCTCAACCTCGTAGTGTCATTATTACTCTGGGGGGTCATCTCTACAAGATACTGGAGGTATTTCTCACTATTGTCCCACCAAAACAGTGTTGCAAGGTAATATCTCATACTAAAAAATTCAGCCTCTTCAAAATCTGTTCAAAAGGTGAACAGAAGGGCACTGCAACCACTGCATCCTTGGCCTGATTCCTTTCTTTCCAACAGAAGCAGATTGCAGAAAAGAAAGAAGATATTGTTTCTTCACCTACAATGGTACCTACACATTGTCGAGTAAAGATAAGATACAACAGGTTGGTTGAACAGATTCAATCCCGCCAGCAACAGGATCATGACAACCTTCAACAATATAAGCAGCACAACTTCTCCAGCAAGGCAAGCAGCTCACCAAGATTCAAATTCAGCAAGCACTTTCCCCTCTCCCCCGGGAACGCGACACAATGGATACCATTGCTTCCTAAGGAGGGAATATTGATCCAAGTGCATATTAGTGGCCACCCACCTATTCCAACTAGCTCAAAACAGTTTTTTGGCAATTTACTATTTTTAGCAGTTTTTCGAGTCCTAAACTTCTGAGGCCATTTTGAGGGCCTAAACAACGTTTTTTCATGAGTGTGAACCTCAACAATATCTAAAATATTTGATTGATCCCCCAAAATTAATCTCCTCGTTGATACCTTTCCAACAACCTATCATGCACCCCAAACAGATATTGTATGCCAAAGTTATGCCCCCAGGAAGTTGATACAACAAACTACCCAAAACGGGATCCACAAAATTGTTGGCTTTTCATCTTTCGAGGTTAGGGTTTTGGATTTTATTTATGTTAAAAAGGCCTTTGGATCCACATTGTAACAATCATATTCATGTGAATGAGAGTATCCATCACATCTCTTCTCATAGATAAGTTTCCACCATTCTAGCGAGTCAGCTTTCACTTTGTATTTCTACAGTTTTGTACATTTCGCTCATTAATTGAAATTGTGTATTATTGTATCTCTGTGTTTATGGTAATATCTCTGATATATCTTTGTTATATTATTGGATATCTGATATATCTCTATGCATTTCTTTATTATATCTCTGCTCTCATTTCGTGCCGAAAATAATCCGAATCATTTGGTGTGTTAGATCTCAATGGATCTTGAAATGGAGATCTAAAGTGTCTTACTCCTACCTTTGCAATTTCCTTAAATGACTTGATCCTTGATTCTTCACTTATTTTTAACTCCCAAATTGTGTGAATATTTTTTCAATGTTTGGCATAATTCTGAAATAATTTTGTATTCGCATCACCCTAAGCCAACCAAATAGCTTCACKTTTCAGTCTCTTTATGCCTCTTCTTCTTCTAGTAGCTTCCTTATTACCCTTTCGAGAGTTATTTTTTCTTATTTTGAGAATATTCCTTCATTATTCATGCCATATAGGGTCTTGATTTGATCTTCTTTTTTACCCATTATTTTTGTACATTATGGGATTTTTTCTTGGCCAAAGTTGCCACTAATTTCTTAACTTGCTTCAAATTACCTACAAACGAAACATTGCATATTCACCTAATTTTGGATCATATCTCTTCCAATTCTAAATTATCATGTTCCCGAACCCTTCTTCCTCCATACAAGTATGATTCAACTTACAAGGTCCATCAAGTTTATAGTCTTATTTTTCCATTTGCAATAAGATAGGTAAATGTTCCAAAAATCCTCCTTCTCCTATCCATGGTGTCTATTTTCCTCCTCGAATAATATATTTGCTACTAGAAAACTGTCCAATTGTTTTAACACCCCATCCCTTCCACTTTGAAATTTTATCCATGTTGGAACCAACTCCAAAGGTTCTGCATCACATAACCCTGGGTCTTCAAACCTCTAATTGAAGAAGTCAGTTGGTGGATCCTATCTAGTTCCTTCCCCCATATTTCCCCTACCTTCATTGTTAGATTTCAGTCACCCCCCATGATTACATTGTTATTTTTTACCACACAAATTCATAATTGAGAATACTTTTCCAAATTCCTTTGATTTTAGTTAAGTCTGGATACCTATAGGGAAGAGGGTTCAATTTACAAGTTCCATGGGATCATTTCAACCTGTTATAATACCTTCTAACCTTCCTTATGATTCTACTAATGTAAAACTCCGATATTTTAAAAATGAGGTCAAAATAGCCATTGTATTTGTCCCCTCACACATGTTTTCTTGAATCAATGCAGCATCTGGTTTGAAAACAACAAAGATGTTTTAAAGGATAACTTCTTATTGGCACCCCCAACTCCTCTCATATTTAAGGAAAGAATTTTCAATGGGTCACCCTCTCAAAGGCACTCTCTACTCTAAGGGCCTCTTTATTGGTCATTTGTTTTCCTTTTTAGAATTCTTCTTTCCTAATGATAGAAAGGATTTTTGACCCACTGATGAAGTTTGATTAATGACTATGGTTGATCATCCATCTATCCCTTCCAAGGATTCTTCCTGTCTTGACCTACGGAGATATGCAGGCTTAGTCCTCCTTTATGTATCCATAGAACCGACCTCCTCTTCTCTTTCCATATTTCTTTCTAAAAGGATTTATTTTGTTTTTTGGAGCCCTTTATTGACCTAACATACTCCATTGAAGGCTTACACACAATTTATTTGTGGCTACAGGGTTCTTCCCTAACTCATGTTTCTCCCATTACCTTACCCAAACTAGAATTTTGAAAGGAATACTCTTTTAAGCAAACTTTCTTTGACGAAACAAACTTCATGCAAGGTTGAGACCTAATTAATAGAACCTGATTCCTTACCTTTTTTTAGTGGCTCACATGGACTTCCATATAGTAGTTATGTTGCGTTGGCCTTCTTCTGGGCTTCCCCTTATTTTCTACATATCTCTTCATTGCCATTCTTCACTAGTTCCATTCTATCTCATGCTTCTAACAAGTTTTTTTTTCCACGCCCTCCTATCTTTTTTTCCATGGAACCTAGAATAGTCCTTGGGTTTTTCTAGACTAACAGAACCCTCCCTGATTTTATTTTTTTCCTTCCAAAGCCACTTTCTTGTAGTTTTGGAACATTCCTTCAATACATGGTTCGTTTCATTGTAGTTTGGGAAATTGAATGAAATATTCCAATCATAAATAACTTATGTAAAGTTCCATTCACCTCATGAAATTTCCATCTCCTTCAATAGACTCTATTGTCAATCTACCTCGACCAAGATTCTTATCATTCATCTTCCCACCTTTGTGTTAAATTTCTCCTCAAATTTGATGAATTTATTGATTCCATTCTCCATTACCTTTAGTAGTTCATCATTCCACATCTCCATTGGTAGACTAGAAAACCTTACGCAGATCAGTTGTAGATACATTGTTTCCCTTCTAGGATCACAATTGTTGGGTGCGGGTCCAGTTTTGGTGGAAAATCACGACGTGGGAGGCGGATGTGCATGCAGTAAAAGCAGCACGTGTAAGGCAGACACACATGTAGGAAGCATAGCACGTGTAAGGAAGACGTGCATGCAGGAAAAGCAGCACATGCAAGACAGACGTGCATGCAGAAGAGGAAAGCATGTGAGGTGCACATGCAAGAAGACCTAACCATGCTAGGGTTAGGGTTCTAGTAAGAATATGTAATGGCTAGTAAGCCAATAACATGTATAAATAGGTACCTAGGAGGTCTAGGTCGGGGGTGTTGTTGTTCTTCGGTCGGGAGTCGGATGTCATGTTGTTGGTCCTTTTTACTATGTTGTTTCTGATCTATTTTGTAATTTGTTGAGATGAGGAGAGAAAAAAAGGTATATATAGAGGGTTAGATCATAGGTTGAGGAGCCTGATGTGATATATTCTGCCTCATTGTAGATCTCGACCTGTTTTGATGGAGGATTGTAATGTGAGAGGTGTTGTAGTTTTGGAAACATAATAATAAAAGAGCAGAGCAGACAAACCTTTATGGACGTAGCCCAGGAGGGGTGAACCACGGTAGATCATGTGTTATGTGAGTGAATGTTGTGTATCTCCTTTGATGTTAATGATTATATGTTAGAAACATGTCTGAATGACTTAGTTAGATCTGTTAATTTACATGCATGAATAAGAATGATAGATTAATCAAGATAATTTGAATGTTAGATTAAATAAATGAAGATAACAGAGGTTAATTCCATATCCCCACTCATTCCCAGGCTGCAAGCACCTGAGCGTTGCATCCACCTATAAGAACAATCTCGGGTGAGACTATGCAGTGCATTTTGTGCACTGTGTTTCCTTTTGGTTTACCAGGAGGGTCGACAGTCTTTGGGGGTTTGT
Organism: Picea sitchensis; assembly: GCA_010110895.2. Classification (NCBI taxonomy): domain Eukaryota; kingdom Viridiplantae; phylum Streptophyta; class Pinopsida; order Pinales; family Pinaceae; genus Picea; species Picea sitchensis. Next base: position 45,115 of record SNQJ01S0007201.1, read on the forward strand.
TGGAAACCATACTAGGCTTGAACCTAGGTCAGCCCCAAAATGGTAGCAAGAAGGAAGTCTAACCAACAAATGGTTTTGTTGCCGGTTGGAACACAATGGGATTGAGTGAATGAGATATGTTGAAGAAGCGTGAAAAGAATGTCAAATCTGGTGACACAACGTTAAAAGAATGAGAATATAAAAGGGGATGTTGATACTGTGGAACCCAATGAAGGAAAAGATCGAGAGCTAGTTGAAAACAAAGGAGCTGGAATTTGCGCAGAAAGATAAGAGAAACCCAAAGTTAACACCGTGCAAATATTTGGACAAGTATGTATTTAGCGACTTGCATGAAGTATTTTTCTGTGATTTCCTACATGTTTTGTAGGAGTGTATATTGAGGTTGAAATACAACCACCCTACAGATCGGATTCGACAGCTAGAGTGGAATTATGTGGAGATCGCGCAGTTACAAAAAGTTCACAATAAATTTACACGTGCAATAGATTTCTGGTTAGACARCATTCTTGCAGGATTTATCACAGAATTTGTAGTAGATATTGTGAAGTCTTACAGTGCAACAGAGAAAGAGTTTCTGAAGGGATCTCGAGGTAGGTATATCAGATCATTATATACTTCCATTAAGATGTTATTTTATAACAAAGGTGTAATGACAATGGCCTCATACAGTTAAACTTCCCTACGTGCATGGGGAAAGGGGGGAAGCACTGACAAGAGACGGAGAAATGGAGGAAGATATGGATAAAGGAAAGAAAGAGGAGGCCTTGGATCCAATCATGATGGAGGAAGACCAAATAAATCAGATCATGGAAACAATTGGAAGAACGTGCAGTGGAGTAACCTACCAATACAAGATGAACAATAAGAATAGAGCCATAGCCGTGAGGGAAGGCTTGGAAAGTGATGAAGAAGAGGTAGAGGATCTTCAGGTTGTGGGATAGATTGAGGAAATCCTACGTGTGACATATGAAAGGAAGACAAGAGGTCCAAGAGCAGAAACCAGAGGCAGAACTCCTATCCATATTAGTGCTAGTGTAGAACCCATAAACCCATGTGCGACTAATACACCAGAAAGAAAACCATCGTTTAGACAACCGAATTTCAGTGGAAGAAACGCAGCAAGAAGTACATCTACACAGGAAACAACAACTAGGGGAGCCATTTCAAGAAGTATTAGTCAAGGATCTACACCGCGTGAAGGTAGTATTTCAACATTTAGGATGGCAGGACATGATCCCACCATCAGGTTACCAGAATTCAAGGGAGAGGTGTCGGAGGAAAATAAGAAGCACTTGTTCATCTGTGAAAAGATCTGGGAAGCAAAGCAGATCACGGATGAGGATACCAAACTTGCGCAGTTAGCCATCACGCTAAGATACAGCGCACTGGATTGGTACATGAGCTTAGCTGCAAACATTCCACCATGAACAACCAAAACGATTGTGGATATCAAGAAGTTGTTGATAAATGAATTCTAGAAGCCTAGCTTAGAGGATCAGTACATGAATGAGATGATATAGATCAGATAGAAACCAAAAGAATTTGTCTAGGAGATAGACTAGAGATTCAAATGATTGAAGGGAAAGTTGAAGTATGTCATGACAGATATGCAACATAGACATTTGTTTGTGAATTCACTACTACCACACTTGAAATGCCCTTTGAGACAGGAGAAGTTTCATACCCAAGCAGAGGCTCTGCAGGAAGCCTTGCAACTAGAAGAGAACCAATATCAGAAGACAAATCCAGCAATAGAGGAGCTCAAGGATGACCTGAAGAATCTAACATTTCAATTAAACGAGAATAGGAGTAAGGGCAAAAGAGAAGTTGTTTGGTGTACCACATGTAGGATAGAAGGACATCACAAGAATGAATGCCCAACATTCGTGCAGTACATGGAAATAGGAATGACAAACCCTTTGCCATCAGGAGGAATATAGTGTGAGATATGTAAGACACAGGGGCATGATCCATATCACTGTCCAATGATGCAGAAATACCAGACAGTGCCTAAGAGTTCATATTGCAACTTTTGCAAGTCAATAGGCCATGATGACAAAGATTGTGAGACAATGGAGTTGATGAGGGAAACAACATCAGACACCTATAGGGTGCAGGCAGATATGATGATAGGGCAAGCAACACCACAGTTTAACCAAGTACTAGCCCCATATAAAATTGTGCCACATCAATATAACACTGTGCAACCGTAGTACAATACCGCACAGCCATAGTATAATCTTGCGCAGTATAACCAAGTGCCCCAGTACAACGCACCGCGAGGAGATCAAGATGGCTATAGAGGTGGAGCACGAGGTAGAGGAGGCTTTGGAAGAGGTAGAGGACTAGTGGTATGCCATAATTTTCAACAACCAGGGAACTATGCAAGAGAATGTCCACTTCCATCTGTGACATGTATGTATTTTCATGCATCCGAACATGACACAGAATATTGTCCAACAATATTGGGGAAGATCCAGGAAAAGAGAAATCAGCACAATCAGAATGTCCAATGGATTTTTGCATAAGCGAGGGATGATGGAAGAAATATCAACATAGTTACACACGAAGGAGCTAAGATGGGAGATGACATAGTAAGACAAGATCCAACACAACACGAATGGGTGAAGATGAATGTTGAACCACAGAAGTAGTTTGATGCGTGGAACCAAAAGGAGATATTCAAGCAAGCCAGACAAGAATTCTTGAAGCTAGACATTGCATCTACATCAACTGCACAGCACACTCAGAACGTACCAACGTACAAGATGCCTTCATCGTTGGATCACACTAATGAAGCACAGCCCCTAGGACAAGTAAGTATCATAAAGGCTTTTCTGAAATCCTATGTTAAACTACTAAATGAGCCATCATCTGTTAAATTGCTAAAAAATATGTTAGAAATATGTAACACGGACATAGAGGGAAAGYTAGAGAAGAAAATCGTTAATCACTTGCATACAAGAAGGAGGACAAGTAGAGAGTTCAGACTGAATGCCAACATTGGAGATTTCAACATGGGGGATGTCATATTGGATTTAGGCTCTAAAGTGAATGTACTACCCAAGAAGACACGACAATATATGGGAGAGCCCACATTAGGATATTCACTTGTTCAGTTGAAACTAGCAAATAAAGACAGGGTTCTGCCAATTGTAAGGCTAAAGGGTGTGATAGTAGATCTGGATGGAGTGCACACTAAAGTTGATTTCGAAGTAATAGAAATAGTGGATGGAACAACACCTTATCTGGTGTTGCTTGGATTGAATTGGGTGTTTGAAAATCAGGCCATAATCAATCTGAAGACGAGGAAGATGACATTTGATTCAGGAGAGTACAGAGTCGTTGCACCACTAGATCCATCAGAAGGAGAAAGGTTTGTAGAACCCACTTGTTTAGACCTAGAGAAAATTAACCAATATTACAGAACCACCGCGCGAGAAGAAGATTATCTGAATCCAAATGCAGATGGGGTACTTAGTTGGAGAAGTATCACTTCATGCACGTCAGACTCAAATACAGGGTTGGAGAATTGACAACAGAGATTACATGAAATCTCCACAAGAAGATGTGCAAGAATAGACCGCGCAGTAATATGGGTAGGTACAGAGATAAGATAACCTCCTAGCTTTGATGGGGTGAATGACTTAGAAGAATTCCTAACAAGATACGAATATGAAGTGTTAGAAAATTAGAGGCTCTTAGCTCTGGACATAGCATTCAAGGAAACACCTACAAAATGGTGGGGTGCACACAAAGGGACAGTCAAGGACTGGTACCAATGTAAGCAATTATTGCGCATTAGATTTGGCACAAAACAGGGAAGCAATCAACTACAAAGATATGATGGACAGGGGACACCAGTAGAACACTTGGAGAAGTGTAAATCATTATGGAGGATGACACCACCAGAAGAATGGCCTCATCACTTTATTCACACATTGGAAGTAATTCCATCAAACTGGTATGTAGACCAGAAACTGCGTAGAGGCACTACAAAATGGACAACATTACAGCAGAATTTTATAGTCACTTTCTCATTTGAACATGAGAACCCCAACATGGATTCAGCACTCAAACAGATCAGAGGGGTAATATTAATTCGAGAACCAGAGGTTGAACTTATAACAGAGTATCAGCAGTAGAACAAACAGACAGTGAAAGAACTATTGCCATGCTACCATGTGCAGGAAGAAGCACCAGATGAAGATGACCCACGCAACATTCAAATTACATAAATTGAAGGAGAAAGAGATTTGAAATATCCATCTCTTGAATCAGAAGTATTTACTACGCCAATCAAAGTGAAGAAAGTAAATATTGGGACAAATGACAACCCCAAAATGGCCAGTATTGGGGATTACTAGGATGAACAGACAGTAGAAAGAAAAACAGATATTGCGTGAGTACAGTGGCATGTTCCCAACAACCTTTATAGATATGAAAGGCATAGCAGGAGATCTAGGAGAGATGAAGATACCTCTCAAACCTAAGGCTAGATCATTTAGACAATGACCGTATAGACTGAACCCAATATATAAGTAAAAAGTAAAAGAAGAAATTGATAGAATGTTGGAAGTTGGAATCATAGAACCAATGGAGGAATCTGAATGGGTAAGCCCTATGGTAGTTCAATAGAAGAAGCAAGGAGGCATAAGGATATGTGTCGATCTGAGGAAGTTGAATGATGCTTTCCTACATGACCCTTTTCCTACCCCTTTCACAGATGAAGTATTAGAGAATGTAGGAGGCCAGGAAGCATACTCTTGTAGAATGTAAAGTTCCATTAGCCTCATGAAATGTCCAGCTCCTTAAATAGACTCTCTTGTCAATCTACCTCGACCAAGATTCTTATCATTCATATTCCCACCTTTGTGTTAAATTTCTCCTCAAAGTTGATGAATTTATTGATTCCATTCTCCATTACCTTTAGTAGTTCATCATTCCACATCTCCATTGGTAGACTAGAAAACCTTACGCAGATCAATTGTAGGATCAAAACCAAGCCTCCACCTTCAAAGGTTTAGAAATGTAGGTTTTAGTACCATTTCTTATCTAAAACATTCTTTAAATAAACTTCCAACATAAACCCAAAGACCAACCAACCTCTGGTGAGAATGTGAAATTTAGTAAAATAGCTTAGGAACCCTAGCGAGGAATTCTCCAACCATCTCTTGATGGAATATTCCAATGCGTGATTCCCCATACAATGCCAAATCATTTTTTTTTCCATTAAATTAGCGATGTTCCCATGCTTACGTCCTCGTTGAGGACTAACTCAGCCCTATCCTTTTGCTTTCTGAGGAACTTATTTTTTCATTTCCTCATAAAATGGATAATTCAAGGTACTTCTCTCTTGATACAAAATTTCCCACTTTTCAATTCCTCCACATAAAGAGATTCATATCATTGCCTACAACTATTACCTTTCTCAAATGAATGAGACTTCCAGACTCTTTAATACTACTCGTGGTTCTAGATTGAATCTTCATCTAGTTGTCTGATAGACCCTCCTACCTCAATCCCTTTCACATTTACTTAGATTATGGGAGATGATCCTTCTAGCCCTATTGTAGAATGACAACAAAATCCCTTGACATCATATGTGGTCTTATCAACTAGCCTAGTGTTAAGTCCTTATACCTTTGCTCCTTCCCCCGCAAATTTTGATTTTTTTAAGTTCGAGATGGAGCTAATTCCACCCCTTGTCCTACTTTCTTTTCTTCATTGAATGCCCATAACCCTTTCCATATCTCGATCAATTCATCCCTTGTACTGAATATTGATTTTAGAATAAGCTCCTCCATATGCTCCTCCCCCTCTTCGAAAAAGTTCACTAGCTCCTCCTCCATTATGCCCCAACTAATAAATTGTACTTTAAAACTAAATTAAATTGTTTTTTTCTAAAAACTCTTTCTTTTTATTGCACTTAGAGTAGAAAGGTGCACCTACAACCTTGTATGGATGGGATGTGTATTGTTACATATGTTTGTAACACTGGTAAACTAAATTGAAAAAATAATTAAAGTTTGTAAAAAACAAACAATAAAAAACAATCAACCATTATAATTAAATAAACAATATTATAATAAAATAAACCAACATAGATCCATCTTAACTATGATATTTTACAACCCATTATGTATGGGATGTGTAACATAATGTATGTTTGTGATGCTAATGAGCTAAGAAAATAAAAACAAGTGAACCATTATAATAATATAAAAATAATATAATCATAAAAAAACTAACATCCATCCATCTTAACTATGATCCTTTAAGCACCAATTGATTCATGCCTTTATTTCTTTTTTATCCTTGTCAATGTTAATGTTAATCGATCCATGGTCAATATGGATCTATGTTTCTTAATACACATGCATTTTATATAAAAAAGAGTTGTGAAGATAACTAATACAAGTTGAGGTTGAAGGCAAAATAATCTAGCTAATTCAACTTTTCCATGCAAGTCAACATAAAATGAAGAGTTCTTAAGTGTCATAACTTTTATGTCACAAATATTAGCTGACACAATAAACAAGCCAATTACCCAAAGTGAGATACCATATTGGGTAGTTGTTGGATTCATGATTATTATAGGAAGGGGGGTCTTTTTCCTTGGGTAGTGACTCTCATCCATCCACTATGGGCCTAGATTTGGCCACAAGGGTTTCCCATCCCTTGTTGCCATACTTGGGCTCTTTAGGTCTCTTTGGTTGGGAGATATCCAAAGGGATGGTCAAAAACTTGTCAAATCGGGGGACTTCATAGGCCTATGGTGATAGATAGTTCTTTATCCTTTCCTCATGTTCATGAGCATCTCACTGTGCCATGTGTTGATGTTAACAACCACTTATGACTCTAGAATGGGTTGAATGTGTGGATGAATGCTCCCTTGGGGCACTCCATTCATGATACAGGGAGTGTTGGTTTAATAATCCATAAAGTTTCACATACGCATCATTTCTATTTCCACCTTCCATGCTTCCACCTGGATCTATAGATACATATGGGCATATATTAGGGACATGTCATGTCAGCTAAATTATGTGCAATATGGTGCTTTAGTGAATAAACTCTCTTTTTTTCATTTTACAAAGATGATATAAACTACCTACTCTATCCATTTCCATGTTGTGTGAAATTCCAAGGTCCATGGGAGAGAATATCCTAAAAGCATCAACTTCCAAGTTATATCAAAAGGGAGAAATTAACAATAAAGATTAAAGGCCCAATCTCGAGTTGATTTGGTATATTTATAGTACCAAAATAGATTCTTGAGGGTTTATTTTTTGCCACATGATGGAAATTTGGGTTGGACAACACCTAAGTACTATTTCAAGTGTTGGCCTATTGGAAACTTTCTATTGACAAGTGATCATGCAAAACATGTTTTTTGGGTTTCTAGGTAATCCTTCCAGATGGAATTTAGTGGATAAAGCCATGCCTTTTCTTGGATTGAGAGGTTTTCTGGCTTCTCATCCAACTATTAGTAACCATTGACCAACCTATACTTCTTAAATCCTTTCGTTTGGTTCCATCTCTAGTCTTTCCCATAAGCTTGAGGCCCTAGAAGGTCGAGCTTCAAAACAAATTATCTAGAACTAGATTTTGAATTTTAACAATAATGACACATCATAATTATTAAAAGTAAACTTATCCTTCAACACATCCCAAGTCTTTAATCTCTACTCTTGTCATACAATTCCCCTAGATACTTGATCCCTTTTTTATAAAATCTTTCGTTGAGAATTAAGCAATTTGAGGTAGTAGTTTTCCCTCCTAGAGGATGACTAACGATCACTAGAGATTGTGATTTTTATAGAAAAGCCTTGACCTTATGAAGTCACATTTCCAAAACCAACTAGTACTTAAGGGCTTCCCATACATGTCATATGCTTTTGGCTACAACAATCACTTTTATAATGACTAAGGCATGTGTGATCAAAATATCTTGTAGGTTTAGATTGTTCTAAGGCTTGCACCTAAGGGAGGCTTTATAAATAATGCAATTTATCAAATTATTGATTTTTTCGATAACCATTTTATATAAATAAAAATGCACAACATTATATTAATTGCACAAAAAATTTCATACAGAGAAAAATCCTAGATTAAATATTTAGCCTAGTTCGTGAATCTCATATGGATAAAATGGTGATGATAACCAAAGTCTCGAAACCATATAAAAAATATAACCTTATGAAGTAGATTATCATATCGTATCTAAAACACATATATGTGATATTTTAAACACAAAAACCACTACGCATATATGGTGGCATAAAAGTAGATAAGCTATGATGGATAGATCAAAGAAAAGTCATAGTTATGTACTTGTTTGACTCCGTGATAAAAGTTGAAAATTCCTGCAAGACGATGAGATGAGACTAGTATTGTGCTTCCGGCTTGATAGTTGTGACGTAAAGCTAGTCTAGTATCTTTCTTCCAACCTGATGGTTGTGACGTAAAGCAAGACGATGTGATGAGACTAGTATTGTGCTTCCAGCTTGACAGATGTGACGTAAAGCCAGTCTAGTATCTTGCTTCCATCTTAAGTGTTGTGACGTAAAGAAAGACGTTGAGATGAGACTAGTACTATGCTTCCAGCTTGAGAAGTTGTGACGTAAAGCCAGTCTAGTATCTTGCTTCCAGCTTGATTGTTGTGACGTAAAGCAAGACGAGTACTAAGCTTCTAACTTGACAACTRTGACGTAAAGCCAGTCYTGTATTATGATGAGCCAGCCTCGTGTTGTGATGATGATGATGCATCAGTTTTATACTAATACATATTGATGCAGATGATGATTTCATTCCTTTGAGAATGACGATGTTGATGATGAAGAAAACTTTCGATGATTTATAGATACGCCAGTTAGTGTTCCAAGATGATATTGATGATGTTGTCCTCTCACCCACTTGATGTTGTTGATGATGTTGTCCTCTCTCTCTCGCCTGATGTTGTTGAATAATACCCTTCTTGTTAAGGGGGAGTGTTGAAATAATGTAACTGCAAAGTATATTCTTATTATTATTTGATATATTATTCATTGGATCAATTCCCATTGTGGATTGATCATGTCGGCTATTGTAGAAGGACCAAATCCCCTTTTGTAGATTGGTGATAATGTAATTGTAATAGGAAAAAGAAGAAGTCGACCCCAGAATATATTTAAGAGGCCCCAGAATATAATAAAGGTGGTTATAACCACCCAGTTTGAGAAGTCGGCCCTGCCAGTGAAGAGACACTTCACACGTGCCAGATTTGTATAAATAAGGAGGCTAGCGCCTCACTTA
>SNQJ01S0007201.1:54461-71429 GCA_010110895.2 Picea sitchensis
TTTTGTTGGGTTTTCTTCCCCTAGAGGGTTTCCCATGATAAATGTTGTGTCTCTTGTGATTGTGTATTTCTCAGTGATCTTGTGTTATGCTATTGTTATCTATTGAAATGCAAAGAACTATAATAATGGCTTAAACATTAACAACTCTACCTCTAGGACATCACTTTATTATTTTTGTTAGACCAGGGTATTGATAATTATATCATTTTGTGAAGTTCCTAACTCTCCTTCTAAGTTAGGAGATATTACTAATGGAATAAACTAGATCAAAAGGATGTAAAATATTTATGGTATAGAGGATTCAAGTCAAGTAAGTAGTGTGTAATTTTCAATTGTGTCTAGCTTGAGTGGTTGAGAGGACAAATTGTTATCCTCCCCACATGGGTTCAAATCTCACTTATAACATGTTTACTCTTCGTTGGCCAATTGTTAATTGAGTCTCTTTGTCGTCCATGAAGAAAATATCACTCTTGCTTACAGGTCGAAGGGTGGGGTGAGAATTTATGTGTAAAGAAAAAAATAACTCATCTCTAGAGGCGGAGGGCCTCAAAATTGAAGTAGAAGGGAGGAAATTGTCTAGATGTAAATTAAGGCTTTGGAAAGACACCTACAAAAGGTAGTTCTAGGGATAGACGGAGGTTTGGATCTAGATCTTAGGAAAAATCCCTTAGTTGGGATAAAATCATTAATGTCAACAGCCAAAAAGAAGGTTAAAAATGAAATAAAGGAAGGAAAACAAATGGTCACAAACAGGACCCTTAGAGTAGGGAATGTCAAAGATAAGGTGAGCCTGTGATTATTTGATCCTTGAATTTGAGAGGAGTAGGGGGTTCCCACGAGAATCTATCTCTTAAAATATTGCTCGTCATTTTCAAACCAAATGTAATTATGATTTAGGAGATAATGTGGGAGGGGATGAAAGTGATAGCTATGCTAATCTTTTGTTTAAAAGAGTGGATCTTTTTCTCTCCATATTCAAGTGGAAGGTTAGGAGGTATAGGAAAAAGATGGAATAACATTATTGATTTTATTAATCCATCATTTCTAAATGCAAGTATCCAAACAGAGTATGGTCAAAGGAACCCAGGAAAGCCTATTCCTTTATCAATCTCTATGGCCCATATGGAGATAGGAAGGTCTTTTGGTATAACTACAGAGCTCACGATTTCACTAAAAAAAAATAATGTTATTATGGGGGGTGATCTAAACTTAACTATCAAGGTAGGGGAAGTATGGTGAGGGAACACCAAAAAAGGCCCTTTAGTAGAATATTTTTCCCATATGTCTGAAGAATTAGGGATATGTAACATGTAACATATAAATTGATTCCTATTATCGCACAATCTATAGTTTGGGAAAATCCCAACCCAATCCATGGAAAGTGTGACAAAACTAAGAACACTTATCATTGTCACATCAATATATGTCCCCCTCATTTTAGTGAAGGATAAATCCAACACAAGGGAGGCTTTATGGGTGACCCTAGGGGGATTGTGATGGAAAGTGAAAAGAGATTGAAAATGCTCCTATAGGTCAAGTTCAAGAGTGGAAATGAGGCTTAATAATGAGTCTCGGGAGATGGTAATTGGTTTCCAAGGTAGTGTACTTGCAAAAAAATATTAAACCTTCCTGGAACAAGACAATATATGATAGATTTAAGCTTTAAAACCAAAGGGGAATCAACAAGAAACCATGTTGTCCCAAATTTGTAGCAGTGTGTGTGTGTGTGTGTGTGTGTGTGTGTGTGCAGTAAATAAGTAAATAAGTTATGACAGCTGCAAAAATTAACCTTCAAAATCAAGTTCAAGATGTTGGAAATAAAGCTAGCAACAAGTAGATAATTTTCCAATAATTAGAGTAAGACTTTGATAGCAATAAAGGGGTTATTATTGAGTTTTATAAACAATATCTTGTAACAGCCTTATGGTTGTATAAAAAAAATTCTACAACAACAAATTCTAGCCACTAAAATTAGCAAGGAAACCACCCAAACAATAGCTTATAACTAGTAGAATAATTACCATGGCTTACAAGTGAATTTTAGAAGAATAAGAGTGAGTGAAAGAGGATGAGTTTTTTTCAGCCCTATTGGTTGTAGCTTAAAGTTTATTACATCAACTAGATGACTTGGCTAATCAAGATGCCCTCAAGGCATAATGTAGTTTAAAGCGTGTAAAATCAATTTCCAAACTTGAACAATTCAATCTTCTTGATACCATGTTTACCAATGTATAATATTAAATTTCCAAAGCAAAAAATACTAGTGTCGTATCTATTGGGTTCTTGAGTCTCTTGTTTATGAGCTAGGGTTTATTACTTCTCTAGGGGGTGTAATCCCTTTTACTCCCTAGAGAAAACAAACCTTAGCAAGGTAAATATACAAGGTTGTAAGCCCTTTTACTCCTTGTAGAAACCTTTGCAAAATAGTCTTTTCAGTGACAATCAAATATAGATCTTGAAGGAGGGTGTATGCCCTTATACTCCTCCAAGGGTTTGAAAAATTAACCTTGAAATCAAGAAGAAAAAATACAATTTGCAAAAATTTCTTACCTAATCCAAGACAAAGCATGAAAAACCCTTACTTATCAAGAATATCCCACCACAATTGTTGAGAAACAAGCATCAGGAGTGCTAGTCGTCCTTCACCAATAGACAAGTACAAGCATCCAAAATCACAAGAGACAAGATGGAGCGAATTTCTTAAGTAGGGCGAAAATTTCAGCCAAGAGCTTATGAGATTATCAAAACCATGATGATAAAATGAAAGTGGGGTGACCTCTATTTATATGAGGTCACCTAAAACCAATTTCTCCACTTTTAAAAGTCAACAACAAATTAGGAGGTTGACCTCCTCGATTTGCCTTTATAATTTACAAAATTAAAATTTACATAAAATAAAGCCCTAATGATGATGGCATCATGCCCTAAAAGGTGACGGTAGGCCTCAAAATGAGTCGTTGAGCATCCAAGTGACGATTGTTTGGGCTCCAAAGGCCATGTGTCATCTCGTCATGGGCTAGAGTGACAAGTAATGCATCTCTCTCCATCAAATCACATCACATCACCACTAGAACCATCAAACCCCATCATCTAAGGTGACGTCAAGGGCTAGGGTATGATGCCCTAGGCCTCCCAAGGCTAATGTTTATGTGCAAGGGGACATAATGTCATTCTCACACGCTGTCCAAATGCCTCCAAAGGAAATGTTCATCTTCTCAAGTGTGTAATGAGTGGGAGAACAACATCCATCATGTGGACTTCAAGCCCCTATGAAAGTCCAAGTGACCTAGTCCCTCCATGGAAAAGATTTCACCTGGCAAGGCCCTGCAAAGACAAACAAGTACGCCCTCCAATGATCCACAAGTCACATGTATCATGCCAAGTAAGAGATTTTTAATAAAAAGAACTGACCAAACATGTGCATAAAATCCCCCTTTTCAAAATAAACAAATGCTCAAAGACCTTATACAACTTGCCAAATTTAAGTAAGTGAGGGTTGTCACAGTGCTCTTTTGGGTAGATCAATCCCCAAGTCAAGGAGTGTTTCCCAAGAAGACCCTCTATGAGTCATGTAAAATAATATGAGGTGTATGGTGGTGTGACCTTGTAGCATGGGTTTTCTTGACATACAAGGGCTCATATTGTCTCATTTATGGGTGCCTTTGTAGAGGGTGTGTTGCATCCTTGTTTGCAATGCAACATTTTTCCAAGTCCTTCATTTGCCATTAATTGATTATGGTCTAAAGAATTGAGTGCTATGTGCAACAGAAATTAAGGAGCTTCATAATTCCACTTGAAGCTAAGAACACATTGAGTGCCATGTGCAAGGAAAGTAAAAGACACTGCAAATGCATTCCCTCAACAAGCAAGACATTTATTTAATTATGTGTTTTTCCTTTTATAGGTCCTTGAATTTTGTGGAGAAGCATTTAATTTCTCTCAGGACCTTAGGGCGAGCATCTAGAGGATAATATATGGATTTTATCTTTTTCCAACTACAACCCCTCTGGGCCTTTAGCCCATTATTCCCATGAAATGAGGTACAAGCCCTTCTTGGGGTCAATAAGCTCTAAAACCCAAAATATGAGGAAACGGAGGGGAATAAGCATGGAAAGTGGAAAGTATGGATGGGAATGGTATGATGACCCTTTTAGGAGACCCCCTAGTAGCAACCCTTTTCGCGAGGGTGACCCACTTACTAGGAAAACATGTCAACCACCAAGGTGAAATGAGGAAAAATGTATAATTTGCAAGCAAACGTTTTCAAAATCAAGAAACGAGCATTTTGCAACATGTTCAAATGCTACAATTATTAAAATGACACTTACCATGAGACTGGACTTGTTACCTCATGAAGCAAGACATGTTGTCCTCTGTGGGCCAAGTTGGTGTGGTGGACATTGTTGTTGTCACTCAATGGTGATGTGTGGTAAGAGGAGGGGCTATGTCCACTCATCTGACTCTCGACACTCCATGTTTGCAACCTCCGGGCCTCGAGACATCATCTCCTTAGTTACCCCTAGAAATGGGGGGTACCAATTCTAAATTGAATAAATTTCATAATTTGAAAGGAAGGGGTTTCTAAAATCTCAATAGGTTCATGGTGGAAAAAAAATATACTAAAAGAAGCTAAAAGAATAAAATTGTGGGTAGGGGAAGAAGAGTCTTTTAATCACCTTCCAATACTCTTTCATATTAAAAAATAAGTTAATAAACCTTTAGGGCCCTTCAAATTTAATCTTACTTGGTTAGAAGATGAAGACTTTAGAAATCTAGTAAACATAATTGGAGGAAATATTAACCTACATCAAAAGACGCTACCATCTATCAATTTGTAGTTTGTAGAGAATCTAAAGAATGTGAAAAAGAAAGTCATGTAATGGGCAAAGAAAAGGTCACAAAATGCTCTAAAGTAATTTATAGATATTAAGGAACAAATCAAACTTTTATATGAAATAAATAAGGCATCTTCTTTGCTAAAGATTTAGAAGAAATAAATAAGTGGCTATTTGAATGGGAAGAAGCAAAATGGAGATTGAAATACACAGAAATATGGTTGATAATGGGGGATGAGAATACAAAATTATTTCAAAATTGTGTAAATAAGTGGAGAAACATTAATACTATATGGGAGATAAGGAACAAAGAGGGAAAAAAGGTTAGAAGATTTCCATAAATAGTTGAATAAGGTGTAGTGCACTTCAAAAGGTTACTTCAAGAACCATATAGGGCACACATTCCAGACATTTTAATATTAACCTCTTATTTTCTAAGGTTGATTGAAGGACAACAAAATGAAGACCTTGAAGCAGAAGTTATTAAAGGAGGAATTAAAGTAGTATTAGACTCTTTTTAAAAGTCAAAGAGTCCAAGCCCAAATGGTAAGATAATAGAAATTTATTTGGGTTTCTATGATTTATACGAGGATTTATGGAGGTAATAGAAGAATCAAGATCTTCAAAGAAACTCTTGGGTGAATATTAATAGCCCTTATCCAAAAGAAGAAGAATCTTGAAGATTTTGTGATTATAGGCCAATCTCTTTGTGCAACACTATGTACAAAATCATAGCAAAGATATTGGCAAATAGGACCAAAATAGTCTTCTCTGATTTCATTTCTGAAGAACATTTTGGCTTTTGTATAATAGGCAAATCCATGATGCAGTGGGAGCAGCACATGAAAGTTTACATTCCATAAAGATGAAGAAGATGCTAGATATGGTGACGAATTTAGATTTAGCCAAGGCTTATGACAGGGTAAGTTGGATTTATCTTGGGTTAATGTGGTGACATATTGGGATGAGTTTACAAGTTGTAAACTATATTATGGGTCGTGTTTCTTCAATGTCCTTTGTAGTATTGATAATGGATCAACTTCCATATTTTTCTTTCCATCTAGGCGACTTAGGTAGGGTTGTGCCATGTCACCCTTTATGTTTTTATTGTTTGACAAAAGGTTAAGCATGATGGTGAATGCTTTCAAAAGGCAAGGAACTATAAAAGAAATTAAAATGGGGAATACCCTCTCTCTTTCCCATTAACTTTTTGTAGATGATGTTATTTTGTTTGGTATTGGCTCAATAAGGGAAGTACAAATATACAAGGGAATTCTAGACTTATGTAGTAAAGATATGGGAATGGAAGTGAATCCTCAAAAATATTCATTATTACTTAATGTTATGAAGGAGGAACTAGAAAGTTAGATTCCTCAAATTTTACCCTTCACTACCTCTCCTTTTAACAATGGGGTCAAATATCTAAGTTTGTATTTAAAACTTAATAACTAATATATATTCAAAGATTGGTATTGGTTCTATGAAAAAATTGAAGGTAGGGTTACTAACTTGTACTTGAATGATTATCAAGGGGAGGTAGGTCAACCTTAGTCAAATCAGTTTGGGAGGGATACATGTATAATGGCACTCTTTAGCATATATAACGAAAGGCATGTTGGAAAAAATTAGAAAGAAATATTTCAGTTTTTTGTGGACAAGGAAAAGAGAAAGAGAAGATATTTATATAGGTAAAATGAAAATAACTTGCAAATCCAAAGGAGTTTGGTGGGTGGGAGTTAAAGAAATCCATCTTTTTCATTAGGACTTAGCAACAAAAATATTTTGGAGATTGATGAGAAAATAAGGGTTATGGGGAAAAGTGATGATTGCAAAGTTATAGCACTAAATTCAATGGAGAAATAGATCAGAATACTAGTCGAGTGTTTTTTAGGAGCCTTGGTTATTTAGAAGGCATTAGTAGAAGCTTTCCCTTTACTAGGAAAATGGTTGGCATAGAAGGTAGAAAAGGACAATAGAGTGAATATAGAGGAGGATCCTTGGATGTGATGCACACTTAATTTCGGGCTATCTAAACCTCTAAAAATTATACTTTCAAGTCAAGATATTTATTGTTTAATAGATGTAGCTAATCCAGGGACTAGTTCTATCTAAAACTGAGGTTGGAAAACTACTAGTTAATTAGTGCTTCAAGGAATTATGGCAGAAGAATGGAATCAATATGTATACAATCTCAAACATATTGTTAGAAATATGAGGGACAAACATAATGATATTATATGGTCAAAGAAAAAATCTTTTAGAAGATAGACAACAAAGTTAGGATATGAGGTCTAGTTAGAGGAGGATGAAGAGGTGGGAAAGAAGTGGTGGTGGAAAAGTCCTCTGAAAACTAGGTTATTTTTATGTCTCGCACTATCAAATAAATCATTGTCATGGTATAATTGTAAGAAGACGTCTTGACAAGGGCCTAAGAGATGCATCATTTGTAAAAATGGTGTTGAAACTATTGATCATATATTAATGCATTGTCCTTTTAGTAAAATGGTCTTGAGTGATGTTTTAAAATTAACATATATGAAGGGTCAATGGGTAGGGGAATATGTGGCTATTTGTTTTGAAATATGGTTTAAGAATAAATCTATGAAAGAATATAAGGCTCTATCTTGACCTGTAGCATGGGATCTCTAGTTGGCTTGAAACAAAATGATTTTTCAAAGGAAGGAGATTTTGCCTATTTAGATATGTTATCAAATTAGTTATGATTATGGAGGGGTTTGGAAACCTAGAAAACTAAAGGTACCTAGAACCTTGAAAAGTATAGAAATATATAAAATAGAGGCTTGGGTTTTTCTATGGGGCTTGTCAAGGCTTCCCTGGGAGATGTGGAGTTGCCAAATTTTATTTATGAAAGATAATCACAATCTTACATTCAANTATAGAAATATATAAAATAGAGGCTTGGGTTTTTCTATGGGGCTTGTCAAGGCTTCCCTGGGATATGTGGAGTTGCCAAATTTTATTTATGAAAGATAATCACAATCTTACATCCAAATATGTTGTTGGGGAAGGAACAAACAATAGGGATAAATTATTTTCTCTCTATTTGTTGCTAATATTTTCCACAAAACAAGGCATCACCCAACTTCAAGTAATGGGGGATTCAAAGCTTATCATAGACTAGGCAAATATGAAAATAGTTTGGAAAAGTTACTCCTCTCAATTATGGATAGAGTCAAATATGTGAGAACTCTATTCACAAAAGTCTCATGTTAAGCCCCAGATATTGAGTTATTACATTTTTATTGTTATATTAGTGTTGTCCTTATTGGTTGGTGTTACGAGGAAAATCGCTCTATGGCATGGGGTAAACCACAACAGACGAAAATGATTGCAGAAATCAACTCTAATATCAAGTATGTTATATAAATAAATATGCTAACAATACAAGATAAATAGCCTACCTCGTCCAGACGTTCGATGAAGTCCACCATTGAGCACTTGGCTCAAAGCAATACACCTACAACTTGTCCTCAACAACCAAGATACACAAACATATGGTGATAATATATAAAGTTAGCACATACAATAGCATAATCCATCAATATTCGTAACAAATATGCCCATGGAATAACAATTCAAATATTTGCAAGACATTAGTTGGATGAGAAAAGAGTATTTCTATTAAAATCTAATCAACATAAATGTATGAATGACAAACTTCTGTGTCGGCACGTTTGGAACCAAGAAACTAAGTCCCTTCCAATTGGGCCTCCACCACTTCAATCATCCACCAAAGGCAAGCTCATATAAGAGAGACAATGAGGTTCTCCATCAAATAGGGAAGAGCTTGGGGGTTGAACAATGTGTTCAGGCTTAAAAGGACAAAGGGATGCAGACTCAATATGTAGTGAATAATTTCTCCATAGTAACTTTGCTCTCAAAGTTGAATTCTTCTCCTCTCTCCACAGCTTGGATAAGGCACATTTATAGCCTTCAAATGGAACTGAAGGGACGAGTCAGAACGTTTCCAGTATATGGAAGGTCAAGGATCATGGATCCCATGACGTGACATGGAAACCCGACACCATTTTTAAATTTTGAGCAAAAAACCCGATATACGCAGGATGTAATGGTGCAACCTGCGTATACGCATGTTGTGTAGTTGTTAGGGCGTGTATATGTGGAAAAAAACCATTTTTTAGCTCTGGGAATTGCAAAAAGGGACTTTGAGCTAGCATAGGGAAATGGAAAAGGCCTTCTGAGCAAGTTTGCATGAGGTGAGGAAAATCTTGATATAACAGTTGACTAGACCCTTTAATTGCAATTGACCCTCTATCTAATGTATATACCAATGAGACCTAGTTTTAGTGGACATCTTATCTTGTGAATTTTTTATATTGTAAAAGGAGGTTTCCCCCTCAAAGAATCTTCTCATTTATTATTTTATCTAATTCTCAAGGCATGGAGTTACTTCTCTTTGTATTTTTATGCTATTTGGGTGTTTTTCACCTAACATTTGGTTTCAAAGCATATGATCCTTTGGTTTGGTTCCTTCAAACGAGTCACCTTGGTATTTTTTCTATAACTTTTTTTCTGGATAGTTCAAACTATTAAATTTTTGGGAGCCCAAGGAGGCATAGTTTGTTTTGCTATACTTTTATAGATATAGGTTGTGGAAATTAGCATTTTTTACTAGTCCTAAAATTAGTCTCGAACGATTCATATTGGTTATTTTGCTATAACTTTTTTGGGAACATTTCAAATAGTAAACTTTTTGGGAGATTGAGGATACATAGTGAATAACTTGTGGTAAAAATTATAGGTTCTGGTTAACTACGCTTTCAGAAATACAAGCTATGAAAATCAAGGTTTTTGACTAGTCCTTAAACTAGTTTTAAACATGTGTTCTTGGTAAAAACTATCATATTTGGAGCTATAAAAGTACAAATTGAGTGCCACTAGTTCCATTGGAAAGAACATAGATCATGGTATTTTAGATCCAAACTTCGAAAGGATATCTAAAAAATTGGACATGTGGCAAGTCGTACAAGTTCACTCTCTTGAAAAAGACAAAAACAACAAGCATTGGAAAAGTTACCGTAACTTTCTCTTGGCACATTGGAATTTGGTCAAACCTATGGCATTACATAAAAGACATATTAGGCTACTAAAGATAAAAGTTTCAAACTCAGTGGAGCTAAAATTTTAGAGATACTTCAGGAGAAAGGTCAACCAACAATACAGTCTACAAACTAGGGTTTTTCGAGGCATGTTAACTTGAAATTACCATAATTTTTTATTGGAAGAACTATTTTTGGTGATTCAAAAATTGTGATAAAGAGAAAAAAGAAAATGAGTATTATTAATTTATCACATGGCAAAGAATTCTAAAAAAAATTGTACCCATGCTACACCTCCAAAAAACTCATACTTGACACCTAAAAGTGAATATGCAGGGTACCAAGTATCCTTATTGAGGAACCAATTTAATGAAATGGGTGATACTTTGTTGAAAAAGGTTGATTTAGTAAATTTGCAAGAATTACTTAAAAGGGAATTGGATCAAAATATCAGACAATTAAGAAATTCAATGGAATCCATGCTCTTACATACCCTAGATGAGAGGTTCCCTAAAGGCGATATTGTGACACAAGGAAATAATAGAAATATGGAGAACAAAATTGTTGAACCCTAGTACCATATGGGCAAGATTTTAACAAATGTGGAGAACATGAAGATTGAGTCTCAGAATCATGATCATTCATCACTCGGAGATCCACGTCATCAGGGGTTCAACTCAACACCAAGGAACTACTTAACTCCCAAGATTGAAACGAGGAAAATTTATGGTAAAGATCCCATAACATGGATATTCCAGATGGAGCAATTATTTGACCTTAACCAAGTGCCAACTTCACAAAAGGTAACTATTTCATCCTTGCATTTAGATCCTATTTTTTGGTACCAATGAATTTGTGAAGGAAAAAAGGATTATATTGTATCTTGATCCATTTTTACAGATGAATTGATAGCACATTGTGGGAATATTAAGAGAAACACATTATTTGGTCAATTGATAAATTTCTAGTAAAGAGGTCCAATTACAGAGTACATTCAACAAATCCAAAAGTGGAGTCTCGGGGTAAAGAAAATTCTAGAGGATAATTTGATAGATATCTTTATGGGAACTTTAAAGGACAACATTCAACATAAGGTGCATCTCTTCGAACCTAAATCTATAGAGTATGCGCTTAGTGTGGCAAGGAAAGTGGAAAGTAAAAATATTGCTACTAGAAGGGTGGCCACTAACAACTATAAAGCACACCATTTTCCCTCTCCTAACCTCACTCAACCTACAAGTCAGTTGACACCTTGACAAATCGATGAAAGAAGAACAAAGGGGATATGTTTCAATTGTAATAGAAAGTATAGTAAGAAGCATAAATGTGGTGAGAGAAAATTATTCTACATATTTTGTGAAGAGGAAGAAGATCAAGAACTAGTACTATCACAAAATCTAGAATTGGAATAGACTACTCCAATAATGTCTTTTTGTGTATTGGCCAGCATTAGTACTCCTCAAACTCTCAAGATAGAAGAATATATCAAAAATAAAAAGGTAATGGTGTTGATTGATTCAGGTAGTACTCATAACTTTATTAATTGCAAATGAGCCAAGCTTTGCAATTGTTGTATACATCCAACACTGGAATTTCAAGTAATGATTGCAGATGGAGGCACCATAAATTATTCATAGCAGTGCCATAGTATTAAGCTCACTATGGGGGAGTGTATATTGTATAGTCCAATGATTGCAATCCAAATGGGTGGTGTTGATGTTGTATTAGGGCTCCAATAGTTACAATCATTGGGCACAATGGATCTTAATTTTTGTGAACTCTTCATAATATTTTCCTTTTTGTGAACTCTTCATAATATTTTCCTCAAAAGGAAAGGAAATTGATCTTAGAGGTATCCAAAGGAAGCCCTCTAAAGTGATAAGTTCTAGCAATGACAAAATTGATAAACAAGGGACATTGTGGTGTAATTTCGTACTTGTTCTCACTATATGTTCGAACATCTAGACCCTCTACTCCCATGGATCTCCAAAAAGCTATTGACAATTGTTCCAAGGTATTTGGAGAGATGCCTAAAGGTCTTCCACCTGCTCAAGATCATGACCATGATATTCATTTGCAACAGAGAAGTGTACCACTTAACATTAGGCCTTACAGGTACCCATATGCACAAAAGAGTGAGATTGAGTTTATGGTTCAAGAAATGTTAGAGGATGACATCATTAAACCTAGCCAAAGTGATTTCTCTTCACCAATGGTAATGGTTTACAAAAAGGATGGTCCATGGCATATGTGTCCAGATTATCGAGAGCTCAACAAAAATGACCATTAAAGATAAGTTTCATATTCATGCTATTGATGAATTATTAAATGAATTACACAGAACAATTTTCTTTACCAAGTTGGATCTTTGTTTTGGGTATCATCAAATAAGAATGAGGCAAGAAGATGTCCCCAAAATAGCCTTTAGAACACATGAAGGTCATTATGAGTTTTTGGTGATGTTTTTTGGCCTTACTAATGCACCTTCCACATTTCAAAGCTTAATGAATTATATTTTCAAACCCTTCCTCAAAAAAATTTCATTAGTATTTTTTGATGATATACTAATCTACAAAAAATCTTGGGAAGAGAATATACAACATTTTGACATGGCCTTAAAACTATTGGAAGAGAAACAACTATATGTGAATCCTTCCAAGTGTATCTTCGGGGTTCATGAAGTGGAATATTTGGGTCATATTGTATCTCATGAAGGTGTCAAAGTGGACCCCAACAAAATTAAATCTATGATGGAATGGCCAATTCCCAAAACCTTGAATAATCTTAGAGTATTCTTAGGATTGAAAGACTATTACTACAAGTTTTCCAAGAATTATGGTCAAATAGCAGCACCTTTAGTAGCATTATTAAAAATAAGCATTTTCTTGGACTCAAGAAGCAATCAAAGCTTTTGAAAAAATTAAGGAGGCTATGTGTACAACTCATGTCCTAGCCATAACTAACTTCGCAAAAACCTTTATTGTGGAGTGCGATGTCGCAAGGCATGGCATTGGTGCAATTTTAATGCAATAAGGAAGGCACATTTCCTTTGAAAGTGGTCATATTAAAGGAAAGAGCTTACTCAAACCCATTTATGTAAATGAAATGTTGGCTATATTACATGGAGTTAAGAAATGATGTACTTGCCTAATAGGAAGACAATTCAAGCTAAAAATAGATTGTGATAGTTTGAAGTACATCTTGGAACACCAATTATCTTCATAAGAGCAACAAAATGGGTTACAAAGATGCTAGTTTATGACTTTGAAATTATCTACAAAAAAGGAAAACAAAATGTGGTGGTAGATGCACAAGGAAAGAAGAAGACACAGAGGACTTACTATGTGTTATTTCCATTCCACAACCTAATTGGGTGGAAGAAGCAAGTTTAGAATGTGTGCAATATCATTCAACAAATATAAGAGGACCCAAGTGCATTAGATAAATTTGTGTGGAAGAATGATTCATTATGGTATCAGGATCACTTATATTTATGTAAGAATCCCCAACTCACACAGAAGGTCCTTATGGAAGTGCACACTTCTCCTACAAGAGTGATGATACTGAGAGGGGGGTGAATCAGTATCAAGTACAATTTTTAAAAAAAATCAACTTATACTTCAACTAGATTATATATTTGAATATATCCAATGAGAAATGAACAATAGTAGAAGAGTTACACCATTACGCCACAATACAACATGCACAATAAATGAGAAATAATCAATAGTTATTGTTCAAGGGAAGTAATGACTTCCAAAGGTAGCTACAACTTCCAAATATAAATGGAGGGATAAACCTCCAAAAGGGAGATACAATCATCCAATATCAAGAGAGGGTTGACCTCTCCATACTTGCCCCTTCCTTCCACCCAAGAATATATGAGAGATAATAAAACTTTACATTAAATTATCACCATCAACCAACCATCACATAGGACCTGATAATACTTCCTGAGACTTCTTCAATTTCTGCAATTCTTCACTTCTTGGAATACTCTGATCCTGTAGATAATATTACTCAATGTATTCTCTTAAACTCCTCCAAGTTTCATTGCTTGAATCCTCCCATAAAAGGAGTTATAGAGAAAATGGTAGACCTTATTCAATTCTGATTTATTCAAGAGATCGAACTTGTACAGCATGCCCCGCGCTCAATGTTTAACATAAGATTTTGAAATCCATATACAGGAAACTACAACCCATACTCTTTCCAATGAAATTGGTCTCACTTCATTTGGATTCTCTATGAAGACGTTATGATTGTCTTACCTAAAACACTTGTTTATGACTAGCTTAGAACACATCACCAAAAGGCTTCATCCTCCCTTGAAATTCGGCCTTCTTTACTTCAGATTTCCTCTGAAATTCGACTTATATCTCCTTGTTCATTAACAAACTTGTGTATATTAAAAAATGAATGTATAATGAGATGTATTTATACCCTTTATGTCACTTCCTTTTAACATTAGGGCCAACATGTAGTTTTTGCTTCAATTCACATTGTCATCTTCAAAAATTCATTTCTCCTCAATCGTGAGGATCCACGTGACGTGCCACATACCACCAGAAATGGCATATCCATCCATGGGTGTTGTACCTTCATTTGTAATTTCCTTCATGTCTATCTACTTCGATCAACTGCTGGGTCCAAAAGCCAATGGCTAGGGTTGACATCAATGACTACAACCAATGACTAGGGTTGACATCAATGATAACAAGCAATCTTCCAACAAATAGGACATTTAGGGTTCCTGAAAACTTACCTCACGATCAAGAAGGATTGTTATTGGGAATTCCTTTAAACTAATGTTCAAAATTTTGTGGCTAAATGTTTGGTTTCCCAATAGAATAAGAGAGAGACAATCAAGACACCGGGTCTTCTACAACCATTATCCATACGAAGTCAATGTTAGGAAGAGGTGTCAATGGATTTTACTACAAGTCTACCCAAGTCCAAAGGAAATAATTCCATCATGGTAATGGTGGATATACTCACATAGTATGCCCTTTTTTTCTCTCTTTCTCATCCTTTAAAATAAAGAACAATAGTTGCAATGCTCATGGATACAGTTTTGAAGCTACATGGAATCCCCAAGATTATTGTAAGTGATCGAGATCCAATTTTCAATAGTATTTTTTGGACTGGATTATTTTCTTGTTTGGGTACTCAATTGGCTCACAGCTCCTCTTAGCATCCATAGTTCGATGGGAAAACTGATATTGTGAATAAAGTTCTAGAAGGGTATCTTTGTTGCTTTGCATCTAATAAACAAACACAACGTGTCAAGTGGTTTCCCTTGGCGAAATGGTGGTACAACATGTCCTTCCATACTTCATCAAAAATGTCCCCATTTTTGGCACTTATGGCTATCATCCTCCATCCATTACATAACCCTTTAGAGGGGAAGCAAAGATTCAAGCAGTGGAGGACCACATAGAGCACCAACAAGAGGTTCTCCAACCATTGAAGGACAACTTGGATATAGCACAAAATAGGATGAAACAACAACAAATCAACTCAAAGTGAAAGGGAATTTGAAGTGGGGGATTGGGTATTTTTTAGGCTACAACCATACCAATAGATGTCCCTCAAGCAACAAAAGAAGGGCAATAAATTAGCACCCAAGTATTATGGTTCATATAAGGTGTTGTAGAGGATTGAAAGTATGGATTACAAATTGGAGTTNGGGGATTGGGTATTTTTTAGGCTACAACCATACCAATAGATGTCCCTCAAGCAACAAAAGAAGGGCAATAAATTAGCACCCAAGTATTATGGTTCATATAAGGTGTTGTAGAGGATTGAAAGTATGGATTACAAATTGGAGTTTCCTCCATCTTCACATGTACATCCAATCTTCCACGTTTCTTTCTTAAAAAAGGTAATCGGTGACAAGATCTTAGTTCAGACTATTTTACCAGACATTAATGAAGAAGGGAAAATCATACTAGAACTAGAAACAATCCTTGAAGCAAGGATCAAGCAATTGTGAAATTGAACAATTACATAGTACCTCGTCAAGTGGAAGAATCTAGCAGTAGAAGAGACGACATGGGTAGACGATTTCTTCATGCAAAAACATGCACAGTGAAATCAAGTGTTGAGGGAAACACTTGTTTAAAGGGGAGGGGTATGTTAAGCTACACACACACACACACACGGATATATATATATATATATAAGATTTGAGGATTTAGCTAGGATCAGTACAAGGTTGTCGATGAGAGTGCCAAGATTCCATGAAAAGGTATAGACCAATTATCCCTCGAGGTTAAGAATAACACACCCCTCCCCAGCACCTAACACCCCTGTTAAGCCCTAGATATTGAGTTATTACATTTCTAGTGTTATATTAGTGTTGTCCTTATTGGTCGGACAGACCCTTTAATTGTAATTGTACCCTTCATCTCCTATATATACCAAGGAGACCTAGTTATAGTGGGCATATCATCTTATGCATTTGTTATATTATGAAAGTAGGTTTCCCCCTTGAAGAGGTTGCTCATTCATTTTTCTATGTAATTATCAAGGCATGGAGTTACTTCTCTTTCTATTTTTATGCTATTTGGTTGTTTGTTGCCTAACATCTCCATTCAGCATGCATATAAAGAACTATATGAAAAGGCACATGAGATATCTAAACAAGCTATTTCACTATACTTGGGTATTCTCAATATTGTTAAAGTAGTGGAGGGAGGATCGCTTCCATTCAAGGAAATTTTTCTATTTGACTAAAATGTTGTTCTGGAGAAGCAAGGTTCATTATTATGAAGAAAGATTGGACTTTATGTTTTTTGTTTTGAAGCTCTTAACACAAACATCTTCTAGTTTTTGTTTTGATCTTGCTTACAATGCCAAGGATAGAAGGATTGTTAGAAAAACAGGACCGCGGAGCAATAAAATAAAACAAATGCAGAAACAAAACACAGAAGACACACAATACAAGAGAGACACATATTTACGTGGTTCACCCAGTGTGGGCTACATCCACCAGAGAAATTTCCAGGTCCTTCCTTTATTATTATCCAGAAAATGAAGGGATACAACCT
>SNQJ01S0007201.1:75795-99181 GCA_010110895.2 Picea sitchensis
AGAGACACAGATTTACGTGGTTCACCCAGTGTGGGCTACGTCCACCAGAGAAATTGCTAGGTCCTTCCTTTATTATTATCCAACAAATGAAGGGATACAACCTACAGCAAAACCCGTTGTAACTTCCTCTTCTTTCTCTCACAATCTCCTCTCTCAGAATACAATATTCACCACCATCCATAGCCGCGATACTTTTCCCTCGGAAAAGAGGGTTGCCTTCTAGGGAAAAAAAACCCTAACATAATCTCTACCGTTAGATCTGCGACCTTATAATGAACGGTCCAGATTTACAATGAAATTACAATATACTTTTACAAGGCTTGCCCCCAGACCCCCCGGACCCCGCAGAGGGGGTACCCCACCTCTGCACTCCCCCGCATGGAAGAGTGTACATACTTCTGGGGTGTAAATACTTCATGGTGTATAAACACGGCTGAAAGTAAAAGACCTATAAATTAGGAAGATAATCAAGCTCCACAACCAAATGACTATAATAATAGGATATCTCAAGACCTCTTACCTTTTTTTGTAATACTACATTATCATAAGAGAGACTTTGTCCTCTAGGAGTGCTAGAATAGAATGTTACTATGTATATTTTGATTTCTTCTTGAAATAAAAAAATATATATGCCTTTTTCCTTGGAAACAAATAGGACTCCATTGGATGGTTTGTTCATTTCCTTCTCTTTTGTATCAAGATGGAAATAGTAGTGCCTCAAACCTTAGCATTAAATTCATGAGATGTGAGAATTAGCCCATTATCACAAATATGGTTAAATTGAAATCCTTCATTACTTCATTATTTACCTATCCCACTTACACTTTCATAGAGCCTATTTTTAAGCAATTTAAAACAGAGTAATTTAATAACTAGGTAATCTCAACTCTTTTCCAACAAAAATTCTTCCCGGAGTCTAATAGGAATTTTGCCAAAAGTTATAGTTCAACTTGATTAATAGGATCTTCAACCATGAAACTTTGTCCTTGTGGGTCTTGGCCCATTTTAAGACGACCCAAATCACCATAATTTTGAAAGGGAAAAAAAGTGGATCAGAGTGTGGAAAAAAAATTATAAATAATTGTTTGTTTTTATTTTGGTATTTGTAAAAATTAAATTTAAAAAACTAAGTTTTTACATGATGAAGTTAATGCAACCAAATTTATCATTTTTTTTTGTAAGCTGGAATTTTATATTACCTTCCAAAGACAAAAATTACAACATAAATCCATCACACTGGTGTTGAGTATGTCAATAGAGGAAACCAACCCCACCACCAGGTGTTAAAGTTCCAAAAAACTTGTCCATAATGACTATAAGACGACACTATTACATAGTTTAAGTTGAAGTCGATATAGCAAACTCTATGAGCATACCAAAAAATATGTCTTTGTGATCTTACTATCCATATTGAAACTACAAGAATCAAAATACAGCAGGTCATGAAGATTATTTGCTATGAAAAATACTAGGAAAGGCATGCCTGGATGACTTAGGCCATTTTGGAGTCATGATTGACTGAAGTAGATTCTCTGGATTGTGCCTCTGTTGCGGGTCTTCTAAGCATGAATCCAGGATCGAGTCCAATTTTTGTGCCATCAATTATTGTCAAAACCTCTATTCATCATTGTCCTTGCATAACTCCAAAACAAGGTCATGTTAAATGTATGTAAACCTAAGATAAGGAGGTGTCTGCGCCTAGGGACTAGAAACATTATCAGTTCCATGATTGGGCATGGGCTAATCAGAGGAAGAGGATGGAGTGGAGGCTGGGTTGATTTCTTCACCAATTATGACTAGAGGAGAAGAAGTATGCTCCATGCATGTGTGGCAAGAGCACTCGCAGCCCAAACCAAACGCTTGAGAGAGGTTGTGACTGTGACCACAGAGGCCCGGTAAAATGACTTCCAACCCGCTTCAGCTTGCCTTTTTCTCTAGGCATGAACCCAACGCGGGGTATGGAGAATGAGAGACGAGTAAGGAAAGGAGGCAACAACAAAACAGGGAAAAGACACAAAATATAAGGAAGCAGGGTGTCAAAGATGAGGATGGAACAAAATGAACGAGAAATGTGGAGAGAAACACCTCTAGGAGGATTCTCAAAACACAATAATCTCCCATTAATTAGCTATACTGAGTGGATTTGAAATCCAACGCTCACACATGGGAGAGATACATCATCAAATTCCAGTGAGATATGGGATGTAAGAGCAGGTTGAGCAGAAATAAATGGGCGTCAGTGTTCATCGACCTTGAGGTGTGATGGAGAGGTTGCGAGTTGATAACCAAATGATGTGGTGACATGTCAACGTGACACCCCATCTAGGGAGCAACCAAATTTTATTAGGTACCTAACCTCCCTAACCCCTCACGTAGGTAGAATAATATATTTTCCATGTAATAAAGGCCAATATTAATAAGGCCTAGTAATAAGGAAGAATAATTCAAATGTAAGAAGACCTAATAGAATCTTTCGCTTCTAGAATATCTTCCTCTAGAATGTTCTTTTGGGTAGATAGGTTTAGTATAAATAGGAGTCGAGGGCATGAGAAGTTGTTGTCTTGAGAATTATTGTAATAGAGCATTGTTATGTTGGAGGTTGCCCCCTCGAAGAGGCAAGTGAACATTGTTTCCTATCAATAAAGGTATTATTATGGTGTTGTGGTTTCATCTATTGTGTTGTTCTGTTGTTATTCTCTGCAATATTTTAGTTTTCGGCTATTAGAATAGATCTTGTACCTTACAAGTGGTAACAGAGAACTTTCCATGGCACAAAATTATGGGTTGATTTTTTTCAGGGTAGAGACGTATTTTGGTGTCTTAAAGCTACAGAGATCTGTCGTTCAACGCATAAATCTATGGTCGGGGAAGCATACGTTCAGGAACTACAAGTGATACTTAAGTGCACATTGTTGGCCACCCTTGTAACCCCTGTTGGTAGCCCTTTGAGTGGTAGCGCATCAGAAAACACATGTATATGAATAAGCCTAGATATCATGCAGCCCTTTGTAGATAAACCAATCAGCCACCTACTTGCTATAGTGCCACCAAGAACAACACTCAGGAATATACTCTCCAGTACCTGGGTAGTCGGGTAGTACAACTAAGGGCACGGTCTACCCTCCTTAGTTGGTGCCCTGAGATATTGGGTTGAATACTACTATTAGACCCCACATGTATATCAGAGAGCTATAGCACAGGGAAAACCCTTGTCTGTAGAAACTATGAATACCATAACCTTTGGGATGAAAACATAAACAAAACAAACAAGATCTATTGTCATGCAACTGTGCCTCTTGCATCCTGGTTGCAAAATTCCTACATATTTTTTCCTGTTAAACATTTGGTCATTATGTCACTATAGTATTATTCAGATCGGAGTATAACTTCGCACGAGTTATAAAAAAAACAAATTATGGATCTTGTCAGCACCATTATTTGAGACATATCCCATTGGACTCCTCTCTTCGCCCCAATCACAGTCATACTTATCATTTTTCAGCAAAAAAAAATTCTTGTGGTCCCGACCCCTTCCTGACACCCTTTTTTGGCATCTATCATATTGACTTCATCTCTATGTATTGATTGTAGTGGTACCAATCACCAGTAACCCATTTATGTGCAGTCCCACTTTTCCCCTTGTCCCATCCCCATGGCCCACACTCACAGCCAATATTGGGACCAACGTCTCACCACATTGGCCAAAGATCATGACTAAACTAGGATTGATATTTCTTTCATTACTTCCAGTATTGGTAACATCAACTCTCGGCTTTCTCCGCTCGAATCACTTCCCACAACCATCACACATTAACTACCACATGCCAGCAATGTCAGGACGCAATGAACAGTTTGACCGCATTGTTTAATCCCAACCTAGATCATTTCTCTTCTTCCACACCTTATAACCCTAAAGGTCTCAAATCCTCCCAATCCACCTCTTTTCCTCCCCACCACTTTCAGAGGGACCTGCATCCCCCCTCGCGTGGAGGTGAACAAATTTGATGGCTCGGATCCCACAGGTTGGGTCACCCAAATGGAACACTATTTCTCTTTGTATGTCATTACCGATGAGTTGGCCAAACTAAGGTACGGTGTCCTCCATCTAGATCTGGAACGATGGCAATGGTGGCAATGGCGGAAAAATTCCCGCCAAGGGTATGTGGCTTGAACATAATTTGTTGCATAAATTTAGGAACGCTTTGACACTGACACCCACCATTTAGGTCGTTTGACAAAGTTGAAACAATCTGGCACAGTGGAAGACTTTATAGCTGCTTTTGAGAGATTGGATTTCCGCATAGAGGGCATGTCTAATGCTTTTTTCCGAGAATGCTTTATCAGTGACCTATAGGAGGAGATTTTTGCCCATATCCTCATGGCTCACCCTCAGAGTTGGGTGGAAGCTACTAAAAGAGATAAGGAAGCACAACAGATTGTCTCTTCCCAAACCAGAAAACTCTCATTTATTCCTCGCCCTAAACTAGTCACTCCCACTTCTCCTTCCACTCCACTAAAGATCCAGAAATTGACCAGGGCAGAAATGGTTAAATGCCAACTTAAGGGCCTTTGTTCTAATTGTGATTGCAAATATTTTCCTGGGAGCAAGTGTAAGGAACAAAATCTTTTTATGGCCATCTCTGAGGATCTTTCTGAAGAAGATGTCGAGGCTCCCCCTGTGGCCGAGTCACCTGACCCCACTGACATGACTCCACCTTCCGACCCTCTCGAAGTTGAACCGATCATTTCCCTGAATGCTCTCATTGGCTTCTCTGCTCCCCAAACACTCAAGTCAATTGGTTACATTAAGCATCGGAAGGTCGTCATCCTTGTTGACAGTGGAAGCACCCATAATTTTATTCATCGTCATATTAGCCAAGAAAATATTTGTTATATCTGAGTAGTCAATAACTTTCAAATCATGATTGCCAATGGCGGGTCGGTGAAATGTGGAAGACATTGTGAAAATGTGTGTCTCCAAATTGGTTAGTACCACATGAAATCTCATATGTTTTCTATCGACATGGGTGGTTATGACATTGTGTTCGGTGTCGAATGGCTAAGGACTCTAGGTCCCATTCTCATGGATTTTAAGGAATTAACCATGCAATTCAACCAGGAGGGCCAACAATATAAGTTCCAAGGTAGCATAGCAGGTTCCCCTGAGATCATCAGTTCCCGTCGCATGGAAAGGCTCCTCAAAAAAGGTCATTCTGGCATTATTGCACAACTCCATTCCATTCACGCCACTTAAACATCCTCTATGTTGTCGGACCTCCAATCCATCCACTCCAAACAACAAGTTGTTTTTCCACTCCCTAGGGACTTCCTCCTTCTCGTGGTGTTCATAATCATTACATTCCCCTAGTCCCAGGCAACCTTCCTCCCAATCTTTGTCCCTATCGTCATCCCTTTGCCCAAAAAAATGAAATTGAGAAAATTGTTCAAGAATTGCTCACAGTAGGTGTTATATGTCCTAATACTAGCCCCTATTCTTCTCCTGTGGTCATGGTACTTAAGAAAGAAGGAACTTAGCGCATGTGTCTTGACTTTTTTGCCCTTAATAAACTCACCATCAAAGACAAATTTTCCATTCATGTCATTTATGATCTCTTAGATGAATTAAGTGGTGCCCATTTCTTTACTAAACTTGATCTTCGTTCTAGCTACCACTAGATACGTATGAAAGAGGCAAATTTTCCTAAGACTGCATTTCGAACTCAAGAGGGCCACTATGATTTTTTGGTCATGCCCTTTAGTTTTTGTAATGATCCCTCCACTTTCCAAAGCCTCATGAATCATGTCTTCCGTCCTTTTCTTCGCCATTTTGTCTTAGTTTTCTTTGATGATATTCTCATTTATAGTAAAACCTGGACAACCCATCTTGCTCATGTGGATCGAGTTCTTCATCTCCTCTCTCAGCACCAACTTTTCCTCCAACAATCTAAATGTGCTTTTGGAACCTCAGAAGTCAAGTACTTGGGTCATATTGTTGGCAAGGCAGGTGTCAGGGTGGATCCTAAGAAGATTGAAGCTATGCAGGATTGGCCTCGCCCCAAGACTCTCAAAAGCTTGCATGGTTTTATGGGTTTAACGGGCTATTATCACAAGTTTGTTAATAATTATGGAAAGATTGTGGCGCCTCTCACTGCTCTCCTTAAAATGAATTCTTTCACTTGGACTCTCAGAGTTGATTGGGCCTTTCAAGCCTTGAAGGTGGCTATGTGCACCACTCATGTCCAGGCCCTTCCTGATTTCACAAAGACCTTTATCCTGGAATGTGATGCTTCCCGGAGAGGAATTGGAGCAGTCCTTATGCAACATGGTTGGCCTTTGGCCTTTACCAACAAACAACTATAAGAGCGACATTTGGGCCAATCAATCTATGAAAAGGAAACGTTGGTTAGTTTGCATGCAGTGGATCTCTGGCACCCTTATCTATTGGGGCAACGCTTCCAAATCAAGACAAATCATCAAAGCCTCAAGTATTTTCTGGAGAAACGCCCTTCATCCCCGGAGCAACAAAAATGGGTGACTAAGCTCTTTGGCTATGATTATGAGATCATTTACAAGAAAGGCAAAGAAAATGTGGTTGTTGACGCTCTTTCAAGAAAATATGAAGATGAAGGGTCCCTTTTTTCCCTCTCCTTCATTGTACCAGAATGACTCCAAGTTGTTCGTCGGGAATGGTTATAAGATCCCAAAATTTTGCGTCTGGTCCAACAATTGCAAGCCAATTCTCCAGTTTCCCCAGGGTACTCTTGGCACAATGATGAGCTTCGCTACAAAGGTCATTTGTATTTAAGTAAACAATCGCAACTTAAATCCAAGGTGCTTTCTGAGCTTCATGCTACACCCACAGTTGTGCACTCAGGGTTTACCAAAACCTATGATCGGGTCAAACATTCTTTTTTTCTGGGATGGTATAAAACATGACGTTAGCACTTTTGTGAAGGAATGTGATGTTTGTCAACGCAACAAGGGAGAAACAGTCAAAGCCCCTGGCACACTACAACCGCTTTTGATTCCACCTACTATTTGGAAGGATATCTCTATGAATTTTATTGTTGGCTTACTTGAATCGGGCAATAAATCAATCATCATGGTGGTAGTTGATCTTCTTTTCGAGTATGCTCATTTATGTGCTCTTCAACACCCATTTACCTCCTCCACGGTCGCTCGACTTTTCATGGATCATGTCTTTAAGCTTCATGGCATGCCTCATTCTATTGTTTCTGATCGAGATCCCATTTTTAGTTCTCTCATACATGTCAAGTRTCTCGAAGGTTCAGACGGTTGACCAAAMTCTTACAGTTTGAGAGGCTATTCTTTGTACCCTTAAAGAGAATTTKCTCATGGCTTAGAATGTCATGAAGAAACAAGCAAATCAAGGTCCCTTTGAACATCAATTTGTTGAAGGAGACCAAGTGTTTCTTCTACTACAACCTTATAAAAAAACTTCACTCAAGGTTGACCATTGTCAGAAACTGGCCCCCAAATTTTATGGTCCTTATACAGTTCTCAAGCGCGTGGGACAGGTGGCCTATCAGTTAGCTTTACCCAGTCATTCTAAAATCCATTATGTTTTTCATGTCTCTTGCTTAAAGAAGTTGATTGGAACTAAGTGCCAAACTCAAACCAACATTCCCGAGTTGGATGAAGACAACTCCATCTGGTTGCAGCCACAAGTAGTTTTGGACCAGCGTGAGCGTCATCTTCGTCAGCGCACCATCAAGGAAGTGTTAGTTCAATGGAAAGATACAACTCCAACAGATGCCACCTGGAAGGCAGCTACCATTCTGCAACAATTTCCTCATCTCAAGCCTTGAGGACAAGGTTGTTTTAAGGGGGAGGGCATGTTAGGGACCTAACCTCCCTAACCCCTCGCATAGGTAGAATAATATATTTTGCATGTAATAAAGGTCAATATTAATAAGGCCTAGTAATAAGGAAGAATAAGTCAAATGTAAGAAGACCTAATAGAAGCTTCCACTTCTAGAAGGTCTTCCTCTAGAATGTTCTTTTGGGTAGATAGATTTAGTATAAATATGAGTCGAGGGCATGAGAAGTTTTTGTCTTGAGAATTATTGTAATAGGGCATTGCTTTGTTGGAGGTTGCCCCATCGAAGAGGCAAGTGAACATTGTTTCCTATCAATAAAGGTATTATTTTGGTGTTGTGGTTCCATCTATTGTGTTGTTATGTTGTTATTCTCTGCAATATTTCTGTCTTTGGCTATTATAATATATCTGGTACCTTACAAATTTATCATTGCAAAGGAATATTAACATAATTTAAAATGGTCATTTTTCAACTAAGTAATCACAAGTGGAGACATCTATTCTTAAAAGTTGTCTTGGATTCACACTTCGCCACCATTGTTGTTATGTGTAAGGGCACACATCCACAAACATAATGCATGTGACTTGAGTAGACTTGAATTCAAGTGGGAGCTATATTCTCTATTTGCTTTCATTGACCCAACAACCCATCCTTGACATTTGCAAACTTTCTTTTTATCAATCAATAAAAAAATATAAACTTTATTTTTCCTAAATATCTCAACATTTAAGAACACATGTTTCCTTCCTCAAAAGTTGTAAATTTAACTCTATGACTCCAAATAATAAAATAATAATAATAATAAATAAATAAATAAATAAANTTTTTCAACTAAGTAATCACAAGTGGAGACATCTATTCTTAAAAGTTGTCTTGGATTCACACTTCGCCACCATTGTTGTTATGTGTAAGGGCACACATCCACAAACATAATGCATGTGACTTGAGTAGACTTGAATTCAAGTGAGAGCTATATTCTCTATTTGCTTTCATTGACCCAACAACCCATCCTTGACATTTGCAAACTTTCTTTTTATCAATCAATAAAAAAATATAAACTTTATTTNTCTATATCACATCAATATGACATCTAACCAAATTATGACTTTAATATTAACCTAATATAAATACTTGCAATACTATAAATAATATGTTTTTGTTTTTATTATAAGTTTATAGATAATATATATTTATTATGAAGTTATAAATATTATAATTTCAATGTCACCTTTTAGACTAGCACGTTAGGGCCATGATAACATTGTGTTTCAAGTTGCTAACTAATATAATATAGCAACTTTAGGGTTTCTTAACATGCACATTGTATAACTATTATAGTTTTCATTGTATGTTAGTGATTAGTCGAGGATAGCTCATGGTACACCTATGCTTCTTCTTTTTTTAAGAGTTTGTAAAAGTTGATTGTGAAGATTTTTTAATAATTTCTATATTAAATCTAAAAGTTGATGTGCAAATTTGATGGCTTATGGTTATACCACTTGCTAAAAGTTGATGTGCAAATTTTTTTAATCACTCGGATATTAGTTATACTAGTTGTCAAAAGTTGATGGTGCAAATTTTTTTAATCGCTTGAACATTGGTAATATAATAATTTTAGTTATACCAAATGTCAAAAGTGGATGTGCAAATTTTTTCAAGCACTTAAATATTGGTAATATAATAATTTTAATTATACCAGTTGTCAAAAGTTGATGGTGCAAATTCTTTTAATCACTTAAATATTGGTCATATAATCATTTTAACAAATATTTTTGTACTTCATCTTTAATATTCACATTCCAAGACCTAATGGGTACAAAGAACTGAATTGACCTCTAAGTGATGTTTATGTCACCTTACGTATATATCCATAGCCATCCTTTTAATTTGAAACACAAATTATAAATATACATAGATTCTTAAAGGAAAAGTGGCGGCCCAAGGTTTCTCTGTGGCGGCCTAAGGTTAGATGTGAAGATAATAGTGATCGACGTAATATTTTTATAAGGAGTGGGATTGGGGTTTAGTCAATTAAATATAACCTAGTTGTAGTGAAGAAAAGGGCCACATATCAAAGATAATAATGATTTATGCATTTATTTATTTTATAAGGAGTCGAGTTGAGGTTTAGTTAATTGGATGTAAGTTGAGTAGTTGTGAGGAAAAGTTGTTACTCTTTTCACTTAGATTTGAATCTTATTTTGTGACATGTTTGTTTTTAGTGAGCATATTGATAATGAGTTATATTTAATCTCTTCATGAGTTGTTGACTTGGTCTTGTTGAGGGAAGTTTGCTTCAAGATTAGACCACTCCAAATTAAATTGGCAAAATTAGTCTCTAAATTAATGAGGTGGCACAATTTATTTGGATTGTATTAAGAAGAAGGTTAAATCTTCTATGTTTTTTACTTTTTCCAATTTGTCATCATCAGAATCTAGACATACAATCTTTGCTAAACTTGCAATTGTGGATTTACGAAATTGTTGTTTTAATGCAAAAATGGATTCAACACCTTTGAATACCCCTAATGCAACTAGATCTTAATCCAAAATTATTATTATCAAATTTCATAACCAAAAATACCAATTTCCATTCCCATTATTTTGAAAAAAAAAAAAGGATCCATTTATAAGATGTTTAGACTATGACTTTTCTTAAATTTTAAGGAAACACTCAATATTAAATGTTTTTTATAATTTAACTTTTAATTTATATTCAAATTACATATGCAATTATAATTTAGGTTGTATTCAAAATATATATTCAATGTAGTGTATTAGGGGCAATAGGTGCAAGGGGGATCCTCTATGATCCTAGAGGAACAACAGTAACCACATTTGCTTCGAGTCTCGACACAACCTAGTTGAACCCTCTACACTATTGAGGGGCATCTAATTAACTAAAGAGACTAAGAGCATGTCATTAATTGTATTGGGATACTCCCTAGTGGCTATCAAAGCTATGATCGATGACTTCATCCAGGTGAAATATAAGCTATCCTTGGTCCTAGCCAGAGTCAGAGACGAATTTAAAACCTTGGGTAAAGTATCATTTTACCATGTGAGATGAGAATTCAATCAAGAAGTGGATTATTGGGCCAAAATGGCCTCCTCCTTAACCTTAGGCCAATAAATTCAAAATGGAGTGAGTTATATCTATATCATCCCCTGATCCTTGAATTTATAGTAGGTCGCTCATTTTTATACCTGCCGATAGGCTAGTATATAGCAATGAGTTCGTTGTTGACTACATATTAATCTACGCATTGACCAAAAAATTGTATGGTTTTCTAATGTCATAGTTTAGCAATGGTTTTTTTTATTTGTTTCAATTAATTAAAATCATTTTTGGCAAGATTCCATTGGCTATTGAAACTCACCTCTTATTGCCCAGCCGGCGACGGTTGATAAAGGAAAATATATGGTCTCATTGAAGAAACCTCTACTACATCAGAGCCCTTGTCAGTATCCTCCTCCTGCTGTCATTTGGCAGTGGATGGCTATCACTGCAGTCATGACTCATCGTGGCCATTGAAAGACTTCAACGCTTGTGACTTGACTAAAGCTACAGACTTCAATGCTCAACGTTGTCACTTCAGTAAGCTACTTCAGATAGCATGAATAGTTGGGCTTTGCTATTAGTAAGCTATTTCAGCATGTTGTGAAAAAGGATGGTACGAGTGCGATGTTAAAGAGGCTTGTACAAAAGACAGAGAAAGCATGAGTGAGCTCTGACTTTTCATGTTCATGTGGGCACGTTATGAGGCTGAGGGCATAACGTTTTTTCAACCAAAAAAAACTTGGAATTCCTCTTCTTAAATCGCGACCTGTCTTTTCTCAGACCCTGTTCCCACACCATCCAATCTCGTATGCATGCTTGTTTTTATTTTCTGAAGTTCTATTCCATTCTGTGATTCTTCTTCCACTGTTGAGACAGTTTTTCAGGCATTTTTCAAGGGTTTTGTGTTGAGGAGTGAGAGAGAGACAATGTCCTCTCCTAATTATAATTCCAGTGCGAATTTGAGGAAGCATGTGTTTACCAAGATTTATCAGCTTCAACCGGGAACTTCTCACCACAATTTAATAGTGAAGGTAACAAGTGCCAAGATTGTTCTTCAGAAGGGGTGTCCTGACAGCCAAGTTTGTCAAATGTGAATCGTTGAATGTTCAATTGGCGATGAAACAAACATCATTATTTTCACGGCCATAAATGAGCAAGGTACCCTCTTTACGTACCTCTAACATTTGTAGTACCCTCTTTACCTACCTCTACATTTGTGATT
The DNA here is from genome assembly GCA_010110895.2 of Picea sitchensis. NCBI lineage: Eukaryota > Viridiplantae > Streptophyta > Pinopsida > Pinales > Pinaceae > Picea > Picea sitchensis. Next base: position 87,920 of record SNQJ01S0007201.1, read on the forward strand.
TCTTGATTAATTTTTTTTTGTTATCACCCAACATATGATGCCCTTTATATGCCTTTTACAAGTCATATGACCTCGAAGGTATGTCATGATAAGGCACTCGCTTCTATAAAATGGAGACAAAGATACTTGTTAGTTTACCGCTCTGGATTATCTGTGCCTTGGATTATAAGAATTCATATGAACCAATGTAAATGTAATAAAAATGGCACGGAAACTATAATTAGTATATTATTAGTCTTTTACATGTTGCTTTGTCAACCATTCTAGGGAGAGTCTAATCATGGCATCGCTTATGAGGGTTTATGGGGAAAAAATTGTATACACTAGAAGGGTGAAGAGAATTACCTGTCAGTAACTTCCCAACTAGATAACACCATCTGATAAAAAATAGGAAAATGCATCCGACTTGTTCCCTGGAATACATCCATACAGTAATGTAACTCACTCAGCACTCCAAAGCAACCTTAAATTAAGAGGGAAAGTTAATAGTTAGTATATTATTTACATATTGCTACATTTTTTATGAACAATTTCAGAGAGAATGCTTACAAGGGTTTCTGGTATAAAGTGTGTATGCACTAGAGGAGTGAAATTCCCTTACTGGATAGCACTATATGATAAAAAAATAGATAATGCATCCACCTTCTCCTCCTGGCGAGATATACACACAACAATGCATCTCCCTCAAAGCATTTTTGTTTTAATCAATCAAACTTGCCTTCATCGTTCCACCAACCAACGAAGCTTTTAAATTTGTGTTCAAATGTTGAGATAATGCTTATCATTTTTCAAGAACCTACAACCAGCGTGTTGAATATATCCATATTTTTTTTTTTGCCTACTGCACTTCTTTGGCTAACATGTCCATCAACTTTGATGGCTTGTTCTTTGCTTTTATTGATCTGGTTTTCTATACCACATATTAACTGCAGGTAAGTTATGATCATCGGGCTAAATTGATTAAGGATTCCATATTAGATGTCTCCTCGTAATGTCTCTATATATATTATATACACGTCTGGTTAATAAATATTAATAAATAAGGTTAATTAATAAAATAAAATAAAACTAGTCTAGATCCACCCCTAGATCTATAAAGATTTATAAAGCACCAAAAAGGACAAATTCCTTCTAGGTGCAAACCTTTTTTTTATTGATGCAAAAACTTAAAAAAAGTGCAAGTTTGCACTTTTTGATCCCTCAGTTGTAGATGCAGGTTTAAAATGGATTTAGACTGATATCATGATATCATTCATTGTGTTCCACACAAAAGTTGAATTTGTTGGTTTTTCTACTTCCCAATGTATGATCCCTGTCACCAAAAATTGACTCAAACTTATTGGACTCTAATATTGCTAGAACCTGCCTTTCTAGTCTTCCCATAAACATTTATGGTTAGTTATTTTTCGCGCTACTAGAAATTTTAGAAAGATGGTGAACTCCAAAGAAGAAGTATTGACTCAATTCACTTCACATTTTGTTTCCATCTTTTTCTATTTTGTGTTTGTGAGAGTGTCAGGTTATTATTGTGACAACGTTTATGGCATACTTGATATACCTTTGTTGTGAAGTGTGTGTCCTTGTTTTATTGACTTAATATTAAGAAAAAGTTAAAAGCCTCGTAAAGTATCATGTCAAAAGAGAGCTTAATATATTTTTTAATGCAGATAGGTTTGGCTATAGTATTTGTTTTTTCTGACTATTTCAAATACATTTTCTAGTATTGAGTGTGAATTCTGTAGTATGTATTTCTGACATTGTTGTATTGTTTGGTTTAGTGTTTTTGTTCTCATTTGGGTAGTTTTTGCGTGATTTGACGGTGGATCTTGTGAAGGAAGGGTCTACAGTCATCTTGAGCAATGCTAAKATCGACATGTTTAAAGGTTCAATGCGACTTGCTATTGATAAATGGGGTAGGATTGAGGTTACCGAACCTGCAGAATTATCAGTAAAGGAGGAGAATAATCTCTCTCTTGTGGAGTATGAGTTGGTCAATGTTCAAGAAGACTAAAACTTATAATTCTGCATAGTGAGGGGTGCAATGTATCCCTTGCATTTCTGATTAAAAGTTTGCTTAGTAGGCAAATGCAAAACATGGAATGGACATTAAGCGATAACCATACTTGTAAGGATGGCAGTTTCAACTTATTTTTTATTTGATCACAAATTTTGAAATTCCCCTTCATAGCAACATTAAAATATACTGAGAATCTTGGGAACAACTTGCTTGGGCTTACTATCTCAAGATTCTCACAGGAACACTGACTTTCTTTCAGTGAAGGTTAGTTAGGTTGGGTTGGGGACAACCTATTTTCTCCTGTGGTACATTGATGATGCATCTTATGTGTCAGACTTCAAAATGCTTATGGTAATAGTTAGGCTATCCAACTTTTCCTGAGGGTGTTAACTTAGTCTTTGCTTGGATTTCATGGTGCAGAATGCTAATGTTACAATACACTAAATAGGTATAAATCAAAACTACAATGCACAAGTAAATGCATGAACTGAATACGAACCATATTTAGATATGGCCCACGTCCTCTCCCCGGCCTCTGCTGTTGCGATATTCTTCAGGTTCATGGATGTGAATCTCAACACAACACTTTAGTGGTTTGTGGAAAAAAGGTGTAAGTGGTTCATTTCTATTCTCATTCCAATGGAAAACGTCAACATAGAGAGTGGCGAGAGTCGTTATCCATTATCGACGAGTCAATTACATGGTGGAATAACTGAGAAAAGTGATGTTTGTCATCCACACCAAGGATCGATCCTGATAAACTATTTAGTTCCTAGACCATGCTTGTGAAAGTAGATTATGCTTGCTTTTGAGATTTCACGGACTGGAAAATTGTTTTCTCTTCAAATTGGAACATCTCGGCTTATAAAACCAAGTTGGTTTTGTGCCTTCAATCCCTGCATACCATGATTAATCAGCGAAGTTAAAGACATATATCTCAGTAGAGTAAGAGATATAGCATGGATTAGTAGGCGTAAAGGTGAATAATCAAATTTTCAAAAAATTTAATTTATTTTTTCTTTCCATTTAAAAATATTTTAAAAGTGTAAAGGTAAATAATTAAATATATCTATAATCAATTATAAAAGATTTCATCATATTTTATTGATGATGAAGAGTACGAGGAGGTTAATGTTCACTGAGACTAAGATTGATCTATCTTACCTTAAGAAAGGTAAGAGATTACAAGCAAGAGGTATATTTCTTAAGAGATTACAAGCACTAGGTATATTAAAACGAGAGGGATTGTTATTATAAATAAAAATAATAACATGGATATCGACCATATTATCTAGTATATAATAGTATTATATGTAAATACTATTATATATAATTAGGAAGCCTTTCCATATTTATCTTAAGACTATGTATAGTAGCAAACTCATTAAGATCATTTTCAAGTGGCTTTGTAGTGCATACTATCAAAGGTATTATGAGTTTACTATTATAACCTTAGAGAAAGATTAATTAAGTATATTTATAAAACCAAATTTCAAGATTCTTTAAGAAGTTTGTTGTAGAATATTTAATAGAAATTTTATTTTTTTAATTAATTTTTATCAAGAGTGTGTGCAAAGTAGTCCTTAGCTCATAAAAATTTGCAACAAGGGCTCACAGTTAAATTTTTTCCTTGTACTAAAGTACTTTACATTTGTTGATTTTAAGCGGGTATAGAGATGAAGAGCCAACGAGCAATTCAACAAGGTTTTACAGGTGATTTGTTGAGTATATACATTATTATTTTTTATTATGGTATAATTAAAATAATGAGAATTTGCAAATGCACAGAGATTTATGAATAAAAACTTTATAATAGATATGATAATTATATAATGTACCATATAGATACCTATTTAACCCTATATAAGTATGCATATTATTATCATTACATTATATATATATATGGTCTACTGCTTTGATAGTGATTGTCATTTGGTCATTTTCTTAGCTCAGGCCTGGAGTGTGGATGGTGAGAATTGAGCTACATCCCACTGCCACCACTCATTCTATGGATATGCATCATAGATTGAAGTAATGGCTACACGATTTGTACCTAGGATCATAGTTTCATGAGAAAACATGTAGGAAAAATAAGACTCTCGCCACTCTCTATGTTAAAAATATAAGTGAAATATATTAAAATATCCTTATAGATAATATTTTCATATCCACTCTTATTCAATACAAAATATCAAATAATCTACAATTTTCATATCCTTACTACAAATTCATTTAAATAACATTTTCATTTTATTTGTATGAATGTAATTGTAGATACCATTAGCAATATATTATCTATACTATTTAAAAATAAAAATAAAAAAATTCTTACTATGAATTACTCTCTTGCATTGTTTTCATGTATTCAGACTTCGGCAGGTATTTGCTACCATGTAGCCTTGTTTATTAATCGCATGGTTCATCAGCAAGTTATTCATAGTGGCAGCTTTGGGACGAGAGCTCACCCCTTCCTACATGCGAACATCTCTCTCGATTCTTCATATTGAATGTTTCAGTGTGATAACGCGTTGGCACTATGGTACTAAGCAATTAGCCACACAATTGAACCCACTTGTTGTCATGTCTTAAGGATAGGGAGCTTAAGCGAGAGATCGAGAATTCTAGATATATCTTAATGCCAGGGAGGAATTTTGCAAAGGTTGCTTGGAAGGGTGGAATCTTGAGGCCTGGATCATGGACTTGGTATGTTGGTCATTTTCATTTGAATCATTGGAATTTACTCCATCTCTCTCCATTATTCATTGGTCTCTTTGGTATTTCTCTTTGCTAGCACTCTTCAATTTCAAGATCCTAGTCTCTCAGGCTATATGTGAGACCTTTGTCGTGGAACGAACTATATGCAACCACTTTGCACTCTATTTGATTTGGTCTTTCGGTTTCATTTTCAAGCTCCTGGTCGGTTTCCTTGGTTCTCTGTGAAGGGAATTGGTGGTTGTCTCTTTCCTTTATTTGGGTAAGAGATATTGTGTAGGTAGTGTTCTTCAATGCCAAGTTTATGTAGGTTTAAGGAACCTTTGTGTGATCATGAATAACAAGGATGTCATGGAGTTTAGGAGAGTTTTAAGGTGACACGAGGAGTAGATACAGTCTAATAGGGCTTCATTGTTCTCTGTCACCTCCAAGGTGCACAAGAACGAACATCACTACGTCATTCAGCATGCAAACATTATGAACCCACTAGCACAATAAACGAAAAGGATGGAAATTTTAGAAGTTGAAAGAAGCATGCTCTGGAACTTAGTATTGAACCTCCACAAGGGCTCTCTCTTAGTGGAATCCAACAAGGATCATGTAAGCTCTGCTCAAAGAGATATGAAAGAAGAAGACATGGTTCATCGATTTAAAAAGTAAATGGACATCGAACAACAACGATCTCCCTCCTTAGAAGCTAGACAAGAAGAGGTCAACAGTTTTCATGCTTTTTGTTGAGTCACCAATATTGTGTTGTCTAATTGTTCTACGTTTTGGCCCTTTTCATTGGAATCTTGGGACATAAATCTGTAGGAAATCACAATTTTTTGTTGTTTAAATTGCATTTCTAAATACAGAAATAGATTCAGCTTACTAAAAGAAACCTAAAGCACTCTGATTATACAAAATTAACTATTCAAATATGCAAATCCAACAATTTCTTGTTAGATTTCGAGCAAAATTAAACAAAAAATATCCTTAAAAAAAAGACAAAACATAAAACAGTTAAACTATGACAATAATATTTAAATGTTTTGTAAAACCACAAAAATCTTATGTCTTTTTGTTAAAGTGGCGAGAAAAGTTGAAATGTACTTTTTCTTTAATTTGTTTTTTATGTAAAATCAAAAAACCTATTAACTCAAGAAGCACTAAAAACTAATTTATTGCTATGATGTTAACATTAGCTACAACTTTTTAAATAATATAATATTCTCTTATTCCAGTTTAAAAAACATATGCAATGCAATGTATTTTAACTTTGATCAAATTTCAATGCTAAGAAAGTCAATACTTCGCATTTTTTCTTTATAGGATTTTGATGCCACGTATGGTTAACTTTTATCAAATTTCAATGTTAAGAAAGTCAATACTTTGCATATTTTCTTTATAGGATTTTGATCCACATATTTTTATATCTTTGTATTCATTTTTACTTCGTCTTTCTCGTTTTTTTATGGGTCAAATTAACATATAAAACTAAAAAATCCTCGTGATGATTAAGTTTCTAGCAATTTAGATAATATGATTTAATTTTTAAACAATTTTTTGTATTCTTAAATAATTATTTTATTTTATTATTTTAGTTGTATATAGTAATGAGTAAGCATTGAATATTTTAATTTATTTTTTTTGTTGATTTGAAAAATTTATAATATAGTTTGAATGGATTTAATAGTTAAAAACATGTGTAAATTAGTTTCGGAGACCATAGCAACATGCTGCACTTATTTATTTATATATAAAAGTAAATATCCCATAAAACATTAATATTATGAAGATTGATTAGGAACAGATACTCTTTGTCTTTTTTTTTTTTAATGAAAGTGGTGTATAGATTTTATACATTTATCTCATTTAATAACGTAATAAAAAAGTCGAGTGGTAACTGATATAACGTAATAAAAAAGTCGAGTGGTAACTAATATAAGTGGTATATTTGCCCCACGATTATGAATTAAGCAAACCTCTAATTAATTTATTGGGATATGTTACAATAATCTTCATAAAAAGCAAGTTGAGCATATTCCATATAGTACTATTCCTTATTGGAATATTACATCCACCTACCACAAGTGGGTTGGTGGGGAATAGAAAGGAAGAAAAGTAGTTTTAGGTCACGTGCCATAGCCTACCAGTCAACGTGAATATTTTCATTTTGCTTGACTTGAGTAAAAGCACTCCTTATCATTAACGTGTGAGATTGGAGATTTTATTACCTTCTTGACTAGGCCTTTTGGAATTAAATTGTGTAATAAACTTTGAAATATTTTTAAATTTATTATATAATTTAATTTAATAATTTTTTTATTGAAAAAGTTTTTATTTTCAAATTATATAAATTATATAGATTTTGTTTATTTTCAAATCCATATTTGATATGTTATTGTTGTTATTTTTTGTTATAATAATAATAATAATTTATTTTTAAGGTCAAATGATATATACTTTATTTTTTTGGATTTGAATTTGTGGTTTTTTAGGAGGAAATACATGTTCTTAACCATTAGGTCCATACCTATATTAATAGATGGATTTTATAGGTGAAAGAGTTGTTGCATTAAAAAAACATTTATAAGGAAAAAAAAAATATGACCATAAATAAAATATTTTAATGTACATCTTAAGTGAAATGTTTTAATATATATATATATATATATAGATATATATCAATTCAAAGTAAAAAAAAAATCTCAAAGTTAAAATATTTCAATGGTATGTCGCTCACGATGAGAGAGAAGTGTAATTCCTTCCATGTTCCACATGGAATTGATCCATCGTAACTCCAAATCAACTTAAGGAGAGGTTTGCACATCAAGAGATTTGCATGATAGATCCAGAGTTAAGATGGATCTACATAGGTTAATGAGTAAATGAATGTTACACTTATGAACCCCGGGATGCTAAGTATGGTCATCACTATATGCCCCACAACTCTTGGTGGTGGAGAGAAGAAGGGGATGTGACTCATGGGATTGGATAACTCATTGGCGGAAGATGCTTTGGAAAACGTAGAAAACAAGCTTACCATAAATTGGGTGATAGATGGTATCGCCCTTGCACTAAATCAAGAGGAAAAATCTAAGGTAGTTGTAAGGTTAGATTTTCATATTTAAAAAAGAGATAATATAAATTGTAATAATAATAAATTTAGATTCATTTTAATTTTATATTTATAAAATTTTGAGAGGGATCAATTTTTCATAGGTGTATAATTATTTTCAAACTTTTGTATATTTAAACAAGTTTGCATTTAAAAACATTTGATCATTTTCAAAGCTTCCTAGATTTGAGGGTTGAGATGGATTTAGGTTGGTATTATTTGGAGTTTAGGTTTTGCTCAAAGTATAAGTTTGTTCATGGTATGTTACTTTCTTTTCTTTAAATGTTTAATTTTTTTTTAAGAGTTGTAACAGTGTATATTTGTTTTCTTACCTTTTTTTCATTACATCTTATTGCTTGAATTTAGTCACTATTAAATGGTATTTTTTTTCTCGAAGGACAAAATATGTATATTTGTTATTTTAATGAGAAATTAAATTATACAAAACATTATGCCTTATTGGCACTCTAAAGGACGAATTCACTCTACTTCTTTGGACCATAACCATAGACTCTACCTACTATTTTTTTTTTGTAAGTTCAGGTGCTAATCTATTAAAATACTGTAAAAAACACAGTGATTATCCCTGAGAGTGGACAAAAAATGGGCCTGCCCTTAGTGGGAAAACAGGCGGGGAGAGAATTGAGAATTATGCCTGCCCTTGATGGGAAACCAGGCTTACCAAAATCTTGAGTTTAATTGTCTGTGTGTTTGTTGACAAGGGACCAGAAAAACTTGCAAATGCTAAAAAAACTTGAAAGTAGAATAGAGGCCTGAGCATCAAGAATAGGGGCCATCCAGAGGAGTTTCTTCAATAACTGGGCAGCCACTGAAATCGTTGTCGTTGTCGCTGGAGCTATCCAAACTTGGATGCTTGACCGAGAGGCCTGTGCTTTTGATGAAGGGAGCCTTCAACAAGATGTGCGTGTCTGGAGTAGTCACCTCAATTGTAATGTTGGGAGCCTCTTGAGGCGTTGAGGTGTTAGGGTGGACCGCAGAGGGAGGAGGACAGGTCTTGGGGGAGGGAGGAGAAGGGGGAGGAGGACGAGCAGTGGGGGAGTGGGGTGAGTGAGGTGAGTTGGAGGGGCTCGGAACAAAGACGTTCAAAAGGCTGAGGAGTGTGCGGGCAAGGAGGTTTTTTACCACCCATTAGCTCCGACGGTGCCTGGAGGTGCGACAGTATGTCGGGAGGGAGCCTGAGACTTCTTCCTCCCATTCATCAAGCAGATGCCGCAGCGAGACCAGAACCGAACGATCCGTCCTAGTTGGCCAGGAGGGGTAGTGGAGGAACTGTGGAGGCTCTCCTACCATGACCACTTCGCCCCAAGGTGGGGGTGGCATGCCTGCGAGGAGGCATGAGAGAGTAATTGAGAATTCTAGGCATTGGGAGGAAGGAGAGCCACCACCTTACGCTGAGATTAGAGAGACATCGTCTGTGAAGAGATAAGATCCAATTCACATAAAAGGCATGGAGAGAATGGGAGGAGAGGTCGCAGGTGGCTGAGAGAAGAGCGTCGAGATGAGGGGGTGTCAAATCTGGCGCCATTAAGGTTTCTAGGCTTTGGGAGCCTGTGAATTGAAGGAGTGTACATAGGTCGCGCAGGTGGGGAGCGGGAGCCATGGGGGGAGTTATGAAACTGCGTCTCGGGGGAGGAGGACAGTTAACGTGCATGAGGGGGAGGTGAGGTGGTGCACGTCCGGATAGCGTGGCACGTGCTGAGGGGATTGGTGGAGGCCACCAGGTGGACACCCGCATCTGGGGTAGACTCTACCTATTATTAGGTAAGAAGTATTGATACAATGTCCATATAATTTCGCTACATATGTCATCCAACAAAATAACAAAAAAGAGATTTAAACCTCTAAATTGGATCCTCTCCATTCCCATAAGAATTTCATTATTACATCTCCCACATATATCATGGTTACAAGAACCAAAATTCAAAACACAAAAAAGGTAGAAAGAGCTCAAAACCTATTGCCCATATTTGATTCTCTACTAAAATCAAGAGACATTGGATGTTGCTTCTTAATAAAGGGATATTATCTCTTTAATAAGAGTACTTGTCACGGGCCTGACGAGCCCGCGGTTGGGCGGTGGAATCACCCGACACTCCCAGTCACCGCGCGGCACCGCAATCGTTCGTTTATCGGTAAAACCACAATAACTTACTTGATTTGGACTACGCCTTACTTCATTACAGCTTCGTTTTTTACTTATGTTATGTATGTGTTATCTTATACTTAGTTGTGAAAGAAAAATAAACCATTCATACAAGTATAAACGAAACATATGTGTGTGTGGCCAAATTGACCTAATACCCAAAGACATATTAACACAAAACCGAACAACAATGTGTCGAGCCAAACCCTCGTGCCACACAACGAAAGTTTACATAAGGAACTTTTGCTAAGTAGAAGTTGTGAAAGGAATACAGTTGTTCAACAAACTACCTTCGTCATCGCAGAATGAACCACCTCAGACTTCATCTATGCGATACCTTTGTTTATGTCTTTGTGCATCTGTCCCCTTGCTCGGTTTAGAATTTTCCTTCTTTCCACAGCTTGGAGCAGCCCTTCCTTCCTTGCCACAGTTTGATTTGCCTTAACAACTTCCTTAGGAAAGACTTGCCCAAATTTGCGAAGGCTCCTCCCCAAGGAACCCCAAGTTACCCTCAAGGGCCTACTTGGCTCCTTGGGGAGAGCTCGTCCTCCCCCTTGGTTGTTGTCACAGACTCCTCAACCTGTGATTTTGAAGAAGTGTCTCCCAACTCCTTGCCTTAGCCCCCTTAACCGAATTTTCAAATGCCCAGCTCACACTTCGTTAAATAGTCGTGTACCCTTTCCTTGCGACGCGACTCCTCCAACTGACATGTCCCTTCAATTGCAAGCCGACGCACATTCTTGGTTATTTGTCCACTTTTGCGGGTTCAGCCAACTAGTCAAGGGGCACGCTCCTCTTCCATGCACGCACTCTTCCCCAACCAACGTCAACTTTCGGTTAAACGCGCCCAACTTAAGTCTTCGTCTGTTTGCTTGCACAACCGCATTGCAAGACGTCTGTCGCACGTTTTGGGCACTCACCTTTGCTTGGTCGACTTATCTCATCGATGGGGCGCCCATCCTTGGTTTTGCATCCGTCAAGCCATATCTTGTGCATTTCTTTGGGCGCGCATGCCTTCGTCGCACCCACTTCTCCAACCATTCGTTTCTTCAGTGGCGTGCCCACCCAACCAACTCTTCAGTCAAGTCACCAACCTCCGTCGCAAGTCCATCTTGGTTAAGTCGTAATTGACACGGTGTCACGCTGTAACACCCTGTTTCCCCCAGATTGTAAATATAACTGAACTGGCCAAGGACTATGGCAAAACTTATAAATATGAATATGTGATGTAAATGGACCTGCAGAAAGAGGTCAATGAATGTAAAT
>SNQJ01S0007201.1:99191-134814 GCA_010110895.2 Picea sitchensis
ATCATTTTCAAAGCTTCCTAGATTTGAGGGTTGAGATGGATTTAGGTTGGTATTATTTGGAGTTTAGGTTTTGCTCAAAGTATAAGTTTGTTCATGGTATGTTACTTTCTTTTCTTTAAATGTTTAATTTTTTTTTAAGAGTTGTAACAGTGTATATTTGTTTTCTTACCTTTTTTTCATTACATCTTATTGCTTGAATTTAGTCACTATTAAATGGTATTTTTTTTCTCGAAGGACAAAATATGTATATTTGTTATTTTAATGAGAAATTAAATTATACAAAACATTATGCCTTATTGGCACTCTAAAGGACGAATTCACTCTACTTCTTTGGACCATAACCATAGACTCTACCTACTATTTTTTTTTTGTAAGTTCAGGTGCTAATCTATTAAAATACTGTAAAAAACACAGTGATTATCCCTGAGAGTGGACAAAAAATGGGCCTGCCCTTAGTGGGAAAACAGGCGGGGAGAGAATTGAGAATTATGCATGCCCTTGATGGGAAACCAGGCTTACCAAAAACTTGAGTTTAATTGTCTGTGTGTTTGTTGACAAGGGACCATAAAAACTTGCAAATGCTAAAAAAACTTGAAAGTAGAATAGAGGCATGAGCATCAAGAACAGGGGCCATCCAGAGGAGTTTCTTCAATAACTGGGCAGCCACTGAAATCGTTGTCGCTGTCGCTGGAGCTATCCAAACTTGGATGCTTGACCGAGAGGCCTGTGCTTTTGATGAAGGGAGCCTTCAACAAGATGTGCGTGTCTGGAGTAGTCACCTCAACTGTAATGTTGGGAGCCTCTTGAGGTGTTGAGGTGTTAGGGTGGACCGCAGAGGGAGGAGGACAGGTCTTGGGGGAGGGAGGAGCAGGGAGAGGAGGACGAGCAGTGGGGGAGTGGGGTGAGCGAGGCGAGTTGGAGGGGCTCGGAATAAAGACGTTCAGAAGGCTGAGGAGCGTGCGGGCAAGGAGGTTTTTTACCACCCATTAGCTCCGACGGTGCCTGGAGGTGCGACAGTATGTCGGGAGGGAGCCCGAGACTTCTTCCTCCCATTCATCAAGAAGATGCCACAGCGAGACCAGAACCGAACGATCCGTCCTAGTTGGCCAGGAGGGGTAGTGGAGGAACTGTGGAGGCTCTCCTACCACGACCACTTCTTCCCAAGGTGGGGGTGGCACGCCTGCGAGGAGGCATGAGAGAGTAATTGAGAATTCTAGGCATTGGGAGGAAGGAGAGCCACCACCTTACGCTGAGATTAGAGATACATCGTCTATGAAGAGATAAGATCCAATTCACATAGGAGGCAGGGAGAGAATGGGAGGAGAGGTCGCAGATGGCCGAGAGAAGAGCGTCGAGATGAGGGGGTGTCAAATCTAGTGCCATTAAGGTTTCTAGGCTTTGGGAGCCTGTGAACTGAAGGAGTGTACATAGGTCACGCAGGTGGGGAGCGGGAGCCATGGGGGGAGTTATGAAACTGCGTCTCGGGGGAGTAGGACAGTTAAAGTGCATGAGGGGGAGGTGAGGTGGTGCACGTCCGGATAGCATGGCACGTGCTGAGGGGATTGGTGGAGGCCACTAGGTGGACACCCGCATCTGGGGTAGACTCTACCTATTATTAGGTAAGAAGTATTGATACAATGTCCATATAATTTGGCTACATATGTCATTCAACAAAATAACAAAAAAGAGATTTAAACCTCTAAATTGGATTCTCTCCATTGCCATAAGAATTTCATTATTACATCTCCCACATATATCATGGTTACAAGAACCAAAATTCAAAACACAAAAAAGGTAGAAAGAGCTCAAAACCTATTGCCCATATCTGATTTTCTACTAAAATCAAGAGACATTGGATGTTGCTTCTTAATAAAGGGATATTATCTCTTTAATAAGAGTACTTGTCACGGGCCTGACGAGCCCGCGATTGGGCGGTGGAATCACCCGACACTCCCAGTCACCGCGCGGCACCGCAATCGTTTGTTTATCGGTAAAACCACAATAACTTACTTGATTTGGACTACGCCTTACTTCATTACAGCGTTGTTTTTTACTTATGTTATGTATGTGTTATCTTATACTTAGTTGCGAAAGAAAAATAAACCATTCATACAAGTATAAACGAAACATATGTGTGTGTGGCCAAACTGACCTAATACCCAAAGACATATTAACACAAAACCGAGCAACAATGTGTCGAGCCAAACCCTCGTGCCACACAACGAAAGTTTACATAAGGAGCTTTTGCTAAGTAGAAGTTGTGAAAGTCATACAGTTGTTCAACAAACTACCTTCGTCATCGCAGAATGAACCACCTCAGACTTCATCTATGCGATACCTGCGTTTATGTCTTTGTGCATCTGTCCCCTTGCTCGGTTCAGAATTTTCCTTCTTTCCACAGCTTGGAGCAGCCCTTCCTTCCTTGCCACAGTTTGATTTGCCTTAACAACTTCCTTAGGAAAGACTTGCCCAAATTTGCGAAGGCTCCTCCCCAAGGCAACCCAAGTTACCCTCAAGGGCCTACTTGGCTCCTTGGGGAGAGCTCATCCTCCCCCTTGGTTGTTGTCACAGACTCCTCAACATGTGATTCTGAAGAAGTGTCTCCCAACTCGTTGCCTTAGCCCCCTTAGCCGAATTTTCAAATGCCCAGCTCGCACTTCGTTAAATAGTCACGTACCCTTTCCTTGCGACGTGACTCCTCCAACTGATGTGTCCCTTCAATCACAAGCCGACGCACACTCTTGGTTATTTGTCCACTTTCGCGGGTTCAGCCAACTAGTCAAGGGGCACGCTCCTCTTCCATGCACGCACTCTTCCCCAACCAACGTCAACTTTCGGTTAAACGCGCCCAACTTAAGTCTTCGTCTGTTTGCTTGCACAACCGCATCGCAAGACGTCTGTCGCACGTTTTGGGCACTCACCTTTGCTTGGTCAACCTGTCTCATCGATGGGGCGCCCATCCTTGGTTTTGCATCCGTCAAGCCATCTCTTGTGCATTTCATTGGGCGCGCATGCCTTCGTCGCACCCACTTCTCCAACCATTTGTTTCTTCAGTGGAGTGCCCACCCAACCAACTCTTCAGTCAAGTCACCAACCTCAGTCGCAAGCCCATCTTGGTTAAGTCGTAATTGGCACGGTGTCACGCGCCTAATTAACCCAACTTCACTCATGAAGTAACCGAATGTTCATTAACTTGTTCGAATCGGAAGTCTCAACTCATGGAGGTAGCTCACCCACTCCAATCTAAGCCCGCAACGTTACATGCTCCCCCACGCAAAGTCTTGTCGTCCTTGACAAGCTTCCATCTAAGTGTCTAGGCTTATGACCACAACCATCTATTGAACTTTCGTGATAAACCTTTCCCCAACCCAACCACTTCCGACATGTTTCGCACACATCCTAGGATCCACATTTTGAGCAATTTGGGTAGCTAATCCAACTTAGCGCTCAATCTACAAAAATGTACTCTACATTCCATCACATAATTGTTTTGGTTCAACCATTCTCCACACTGTCCAACTCTTTCCTTGTTGCCTGATCTTCATCAAAGAGTTCCATTGCAGTGCCCAAGTGTTTGGACTCCCAAACTCAATCTGTCGCATCCCTACTCAGGCTTTAGTTTGTGTTTCCTATTTGGTTCATCTGCTCATCTACTTGTGCAACCAAAGTTGCTTCTTGCCTTGTCTACTTGAAATGTTGTTCGAAATGAAAACCTCATGCCAATCCAACTCTTCCCAAGTTATTCAAGTCGAAGGAACCACCCAAAGGATTATGCATCTGCTTCTAATGAAGTTACGTTCGAGCCAATACATCTTCCAATCAGCAACACTGAGTCAATCTGCACTAACCAAGCTCCCCAAGAACATTCGTGCACGTGATGTCCCATACCACCAGCAATCTAATGTCCCATACCACCGACAAACACCCTCATATCACTTGTCACACATTTTTCCCATTGTAGTTCTTGACAAATTTCTTGAACGACTCCCTTGTTGTTTCTTCTATCTTCCTTGAAACAAAACCTCATGCCTTCTGCCATTTGTTCCTTCCTTGGTTTTCTGCTGCGAAAATTGTTTTCTCTATCACCCATCGTCACACCCAGCTCATTTCATAACCAAGCTATTCGAAAATGCAAGGAGATCATTGCACGTCTGTCACCCGTACGACCAGTCGAATTCACTTTCTTTGCTCCTCCTACATATTGTAGGGCACGCAGGTCTACCTCATCGTTGGTGCAACCATGCCCCTCATGGCATCTTGGTTTTCTTAATGAATCTACCCAAGAAAAATGTGAGCCTTGCTTCATCGATCAACCTCCCATCCTTTTCATCACTTGTTCACGAAACATTCCAAGTGCACTAGTTCTGCACATACAATAGTCACCTCCGCACTACTTCCTTTGTGCTTTGTTTATCCCGCCTATATAATATTCCGATTTGCATAAGTCTGCAACTGTCTTTGCAACTGTCTCAACATACTATCCATATGGCTCATCTTGCAACGTTTGGATCTCTGCTACGATGGTTTAAGTCATCCCACAACTCAACCAAAATTTCTAAGTCACTCATGCACCAAAATACCTCATCCAACTCTTCAACTGGAATACACATATTGTTGCCTTCTTCGTTACAACAAGCCCTTCAATGCACTCCATGCGTAAGTGCAACAACAGTTCAACTCGTCTCCATTTTTGTCAACAAATCTTCCTAAGTCCCTCTTTTGGAACTCGCCCAAGCAGATCGCTCCAAGTCTTCATCGCATCTGCTCTCTTATGAGCTCTCTGAACTGTTCGTGTCTTCGGTGAAGTTCGCAGCACTTGGATCTCTCCCAAGTCTGCAATGGAAGCATGTTGCACTTGTCCTCGACCAAGTCTTCCTATCTCTCTTCAATGAACCCAACATAACAACTCAGATATCACAAATATATTTGGAATGAACATACATGTTCACGACTTCTTTGTCATCTTTTTGGTTTGAATCTTCTTGTCGTTGCAAGTCTGCAACCAAAAAATTACGATGTTAAAAATTTGTTTAAGTCACTTTCCTCATGGTTGATCCCAATCAAGCCTATCTTCCATTTCTCCATTTGTTATCTTCGCGCCCTGCAGTGCCTCAACACCTAGACACCATGCACATCAACCGATCGTCGAGTCTTTTGTTGTTAATCGATATCTGTCTGAAAGTCACGATCCTCAATCACAACCCAATCGACCCAACTTCTCTTCGGTGGTGCACAACACGAAGTTGGCACGGTGGAAAATGTACCCAACTGCGATCCAAACCATGCGTTCAATTGAACCTTCCTTCTCCTTCTGTTATCTTCGCGCCCTGTAATGTCTTCGCACCAGGGCACCATGCACAAGTCTATAGTGCACGTCACGAAGTTGTCATGGTGGAATTCATGCTCAATTTTTTGCGTTGCAACCAAACTTCATTATGCCATCCAAGTCACAATGGTGACCCAGTTCACTAACTGCTCAAAACACTTATGCGATCGTTGTTGTAACTCTACGACGGTGCTTCCTCCGTCACCACATAATCACCTTCGCAACCACCCATGCTCAACGCACCCAAACTGACCTTGCTCTCCTACTTGAGTTTCTTCACTCTAATACCATCTGTCACGGAAGTGGCAGTGGTGAAGAGATTCACCAATCCATCTCTAACTCAGACCAAAATCAGCTCTGATACCATCTGTCACGGAAGTGACAGTGGTGAAGAGCTTACGAAATCATCTACCAGAACCACCTCCACAGTCTTATATGATATTCACTCTAATACCATCTGTCACGGGAGTGACAATGGTGAAAATCTCCATCGATCCGTCTTCAATCAAATTGGATCTGATACCATCTGTCACGGGCCTGGAGAGCTTGTGGTCGGGCGACAGAATCACTCAATTCTCTTAGTCACCACACGGCACCGTAATCGTTCATTTATCGATAAAACCACAATAACTTACTTGATTTGGACTACGTCTTACTTCATTACAACTTTGTTTATTACTTATGTTATGTCTGTGTTATCGTATACTCAGTTGTGAAAGCAAAAGAAACCATTCATACAAGTACAAATGAAACATATGTGTGGGCGGCCAAACCGGCCTAATACCCAAAGACATATTAACACAAAATCGAACAACAGTGTGACGAGCCAAACCCTCTTTCCACACAAAGAAATTTTACATAAGGAGATTTCGTTAAGTAGAAGTTGTGAAAGTCATACAGTTGTTCAGCGAGCTAGCTTCATGCATCCTTCCTTTGTCATCGGAGAATGAACCACATCAAACATCATCTCTGCGATACCTGTGTTTCTGTCTTTGTGCGTCAGTCCCCTTGCACGGTTCAGACTTTTCCTTCTTGCCACATCTTGGAGCGACCCTTCCTTCCTTGCCACGATTCGATTTTCCTTAACAACTTTCTTAAGAAAGACTTGCCCAGATCTGCGAAAGCTCCTCCCCAAGGCAGCCCAAGTTACCCTCAAGGGACTACTTAGCTCCTTGGGGAGAGCTCGTCCTCCCCCTTGGTTGTTGTCGCAGACTCCTCAACCTACGATTCTGAAGAAGTGTCTCCCAACTCCTTGCCTTAGCCCCCTTAGACAAATTTTCAAATGCCCAACTCACACTTGGTTAAATAGTCGCATGCCCTTTCCTTGCGACGCGACTCCTCCAACCAACATGTACCTTCGTTCGCAAGTCGACGCACACTCTTGGTTATTTTTCCACTTTTGTGGGTTCAGTCGACTAGTCAAGGGGGGTGCTCCTCTTCCATGCATGCGCTCTTCCCCACACGACGTCAACTTTCGGTTAAATGTGCCCAACTTAAGTCTTCGTCTGTTTGCTTGCGCAACCGCATCGCAAGACGTATGTCACAGATTTTGGGCGTTGACCTTTGCTTGGCCGACCTGTCTCACCGATGGGGTGCCCAAATCTCCCATGGGCGCCCATCCTTGGTTTCGCATTCGTCAAGCCATATCTTGTGCGTTTCATTGGGAACACATGCCTTCGTCGCACCCAACTTCTCCAACCATTTGTTTCTTCGGTGGAACGCCCATGTCTTCGTGGGGCGCCCACCTGACCAACTCTTCAGTCAAGTCATTAACCTTCGTCGCAAGTCCATCTTGGTGAAGTCATACTTGGCACGGCGTCACGCGCCCAAGTAACCCAACTCCACTCATGAAATAATTGAATGTTCATTGACTCGTCCGAATCGCAAGTCTCAACTCGTAGAGGGAGCCCGCGCGCTCCAATCTAAGCCTGAAACGTTACAATACCCCTCTCATATATTTTGATTATCACCATATATCCTTCTTGAATAATGAGAGATTTTTTTGATAGCTTATTTGATGTCCCATTAAGCTCTCTGTATACATGCAAAAATGAGATCTCTTTGAACTTGTTCTTTGCATTTCTAACTTTTTCCATTACAGGGAAATAATTAAATTATCCAGATTGTTGATGTTATTTGCCCAATCTATTATCATCTTTGAGTCTCCCAATATGTTAATACTTGATATTCCTTTGTCCATGCAATTTTTAAGAGAACACATCTCAACTCTATTGTTTGAACCTTGCCCCAAGGTTGATTTGAAAGAGTTGTGATGATTTCTTGATAGGAAAAGAATGCCACCAAATCCATGGATATGTGGAGTTCATTGACTTTCTCTATTAAAGTATCCTTATGCTTTTGAGTAATCAATATCTAGAAATTTGAAAATTATAGGAGAATTTAACTTCGTTGGACTCCATATTCTTTCATATGTATGACTTACCTTATGGCTTACCTAAATTGATAACAAGTATTTCCCTTGAAATATCATTTCATTCCTAGCTAGCCATACAACTCATGCAATAAGGAAGAATCTTGTGATACAAGACTATCCTATCCATGCACCAACTTTTAAAACAACAAGAAATGGACTCTCTTTCCCACTTCCAATTATTGTTAGTTATTTTTTTGGCCACTCCCCAAAATTCTTTTAAATATTGACAATACACTAACAAATTATCTATTGACTCCTCATGATTTTTATAGAGCACACACCTCCAAGGACCTTCCCATGACCTCTTCTTGTAGTTATCCCAAGTCATAACTTTACTCGACAATGCTAGACATTAAAATGTTTTGATTTTCAAAGCACTACTTATTTCCAAATAACCTTACATCACCATTTCTTATCTCCTCCCTCATTTTATTCCACCCTTACCGCATATCCTACTTTAGTTGTATACATCTCATATGCTTTGTTTTTTAACCATATTATGACATCTTCTTCATCTTTTGATTTTATGGTGTTCTACTTACGATAAAAGTATTCTACTACCACTTTTTTGCGAAAATCTACATGAAGACCTAACTATGTATATGATTTCCAACCTTGCTGCCAAATAGAATTAGTTTTTTGTTCTATTGCATCTACTAAACTAAAATTATCAATGGAATGAAGATCATTTTTAAAGCATCTAATAGTTTATGATTACCTAAACGCCCCATTTAGAGATATTCCCCTATTTTCACTTTACTTCCTCTACCAATCTTCATAGCCAATCATTTACCTACTAAAGGGAAAGATTTCACTAATGCCTTCCCGATCCAATTGACTATAGACCTTGGTGCTATATATTTTTATTTCATTTCTTTTTCCCACAAGCCTTCATTATTCGTAATTATCCACAACCTTTTTTGTTGCTAATGCTTGACCAAACAAATGACTATTCGTGTGGCCCCATCAACCATCATCTTTTGGCTTTGTAAGTTGTTTCCACTTGACCAAAGGAATTCCTTCCTTCTCTCTTTTTCTTGTTCATGAGAAGCTAAAGCACATTTTTCTAATATTTTCCAATATGCCATTGGAAATGTGTGGTAGGGATAACCAATAGATAGGTATTCCCTCCATAATATATTTTACCAATGTCAACCTTCCTCCTCTAGATAAGCACCTATAACACCATTTTGTCACGTTGTCTTCTATTTTTTCATATAGCCACCCTAAGTCTCTAAACCTATAGTCATTAGGCTTTAGATATAAACCTAATAACTTACCAAGATTCTTATCATTCTTCTACTCACCTTTGTGTTAAATTTCTCCTCCAAGTTGATGAATTTATTAATTCCATTCTATGTGACCTTTAGTACTTCATCATTCCACATCTTCGTTGGTAGACTAGACAACCTTATGGTGATCAATTGTAGATATGTTGTTTCCCTTCTAGGATGAAAACCAAGCCTCCACCTTCAAAGGTTTATAAATGTAGATCCTAGTACTATTTCTTATCTAAAACCTTCTCCATACCAACTTCTGACCAAAACTCAAAGGCCAACCAACCTCTAGTTAGAATGTGGAATTTAGGCAAATAACTTAAGAACCCTAGCGAGGAATTCTTCAGCCATCTCTTCATGGAACCTTTCAATGTTTGTTACCCCATACAATGCCAAATCAAGGTTTTTTCCATTAAAATAGTGAATACCTCATGCTTACATCCTCACTAGGGACTAACTCAACCCTATCCTTTCACATCCTCAAACACTTCTTCCTTTATTTCCTTGTAAAACCATTTAGGGATAATTCAAGGTATTTCTCCCTCGATACAACATTTCCCCCACTTTTCAATTCCTCCACATAAAAAGAGTCAAATCCTTTCATATGACTATTACCTTGCTCAAAAGAATGAGCCTTCCAAACTCCTTGATACTACTCATGGTTCTAAATTGAACCTTCATCTAATTGTGTGATAGACCCTCCTACCTCAAGACCTTTCACATTTACTCTGATTCTAGGAGACCATCCTTCTATCCCTAGAGTAGAATGAAAACAAAACCACCAATGTCATATGGGTCCTTGTCAATCAACTTGGATTTAATTCCTTATACATGTGCTCCTTTCCCCACAAATTTTGATTTTTTTAAAGTTCCAAATGGAGTTAAGTCCACCCCATGTCCTACTTTGTTTTATTCATTGAATGCCCTTAACCCTTTCTGAATCTCAATCAATTGTTCCCTTGTACTGAATATTGACTCTAGAATAAGCTCCTCCATGTGCTCCCCCCTCTTCAAAAAAGTTCACTAGCTCCTCCTCCATTGCACCCCATCTCATAAATGGTACTATCAAACTAAATTAATTTGTTTTTTCTAAATACTTTTGCTTTTTATCACGCTTAGAGTACCAAGGTGCACCTACAACCTTGCATGGATGGGATGTGGATTGTTACATATGTTTGTAACACTAATAAATTAAATTGAAAAATTAACTAAAGTTTGTAAAAAATAAACAATAAAAACTAATCGACCATAACAATAAACTAAACAAGAATATAATAATAAAATAAACCAACACAGATCCATCTTAACTTTGATCTTTTACAACCCAATATGGATGAGATGTGTAACATAACGTATGTTTGTGATGTTAATGGATTAAGAAAATTAAAGTTTGAAAAGATAAAAACAAGTGGACCATTACAATAATATAAAAATAATATAATCTTAAAAAAAACCAACATCCATCCATCTTAACTATGATCTTTTAAGCATCAACGGATTCATGGCTTTATTTATTTTTTACCCTTACCAATGTTAATCGATCTAGGGTTAAGATGGATCTGTGTTGCTTAATACACATGCATTTTATACAAAAAGAGTCACAAAGGTAACAAATACCAGCCAAGGTTGATGGCAAAATAATCTGGTTAATTCAACTTTGCAAGTCAACATAAAATAAAGAGTTCTTAAGTGTCACAACTCCTATGACACAAATAGCAACTAACACAATAAACAAGCTAGTTTCCCAAAGTGAGATGTCATATTTTGCCACAAGGGTTTCCTATCCCTTGTTGCCCCTGCTTGGGCTCTTTAGGTCGCTTTGAATTGGAGATAGCAAAGGGATGGTCAAAAACTTGTCAAACTAAGGGACTTCTAGGGAGTATGGTGATAACTAGCTATTTCACCTTTCCTAATATTCATGAGCAGCTTAGCTTGCCCTGTGTTGATGTCAACAACCACTAATGACTTTAAATGGGTTGAATGTGTTGATGAGTGCCTTTTTGGACCACTCCATTCATGATATAGGGCATGTTGATTTGATAATCCATAAGGTTTCTCATATGCGTCATTTCTATTTTTGTCTTCCATGCTTGCACCTGGATCTATAGATACATATGGACACATATTAGGGGCCTACCATGTCAAGTAAATTATGTGCAATGTGGTGATTTAGTGAATAAAGTCTCATTTTTTTCATTTTCCAAAGATGATATAAACTACCTACTCTATATGGTGCCATGTTGTATGAAATTCTAAGTCCCATGGGAGAGAATATCCTAAAAGAATCAACTTCTAGGTTATATCAAACGGGAGAAGTTAATCATAGAGCTTAAAGGCCCAATCTCAAGTTGATTTGTTATATTAATAGTACCAAAATAGATGCTCGAGGGTTTATTTTTTGCCACAAAATTGGTCGTTGGGTTGGGGAGCACCTATGTCCTAGTTCAAGTGTTAGCCTATGTGAAACTTTCCATTGACAAGCAACCATGCAAAACATGTTTTTTGGGATTCTAGGTAAGCCTTCTAGATGGACTTTAGTTTATAAAACCATGCCTATTCTTGGATTGAGTCTCTAGAGTTTTTTTAGCTTCGCATCCAACTACTAGTAACCATTGATCGACCTGTACTTCTCAAATCCTTTTGTTTGGTTTCATCTCTGGTCTTTCCCCCGAGTTTGAGGCCTTAGAAGGTCGAGCTTCAAAACAAATTATCTTGAACTAGATTTTGAATTTTGACAATAATGACACATCATAATATTAAAAGTAAACTTAGCCTTCAACACATCCCAAGTCTCTAACCTCTACTATAATTGTCATACAAGTCCCCTGGATACTTGATCCCTTTTTTATAAAATCTCTTTGTTGACAATTAAGAAATTTGAGGTAGTAGTTTGTCGTCCCAAAGGATGTCTGACAATCACTAGAGATTGTGGTTGTTATAGGAAAGCCTTGACCTTAAGGAGTCACATTTCCAAAATCAACTTGTGCTTAATGGCTTCCCATGTATGCCATATGCTTTTGGATACAAAGGTCACTTTTATAGTGACTAGAGCATGCATGATCAAAAGAGTCAATAAATTTAGATTGTTAGAGGGCTTGCAACTAAGGGAGGCTCTATAAGTAATGAAAATGATTAAGAAAATTTTCAAATTAATTAAATTGAACTATTGATTCTTTTATAGTCATTTTATATAAATAAAAATACACAACATTATATTGATTACATGAAAAATTTCCTCAACATAAAAATCTTAGACATTTAACCTAATTCACGAATCTCACATGGACAAAATGGTCATGATAACCAGAGTCTCAAAACTATCTGAAAAATAGATCAAACTTATTGAGTAGATTATCATATCATATCTAAAACACATATTGTGATATTTTCAACACAAAAACCACTATGCATATATAGCGACATAAAAGTAGATAAGTTATGATGGATACTAGTCCTACATCCAAAGAAAGGTCATAGTTATAGGTTTGTCTTGGTTAATGGGTTGTGTACTTGTTTGTCTTCAAGGTTGAATATTTCTAACTACTAATGATTGGACACCATGTTGTAGTTGTCGACTCTATTTTAGATGCTAAATTCACATAGACATTTTGATTTACCTCAAAATCGCTCCTCTCAATTCTTGTGTTGGTAGATTTAAAGAAAAAGAAAACTTATTCTCTTTATATTGCTTAAACTAAGTTTTGCGTTGATGTAATGGAGAGAAACTCTCAAAACACTATCATGCATTGTAAATGGAGAGAAACTCTCAAAACACTATCATGTTGGGAAGAGATGCCAATGAAGCCTGAAACAAAGTTATGGAATCTGTTTATAAACTCATTAATATAACACAAAGATACATTGAAAAGACATAGAGCCCATTTTTGAAAACATTTTATAAGACACGCCCCCTCAGTTATAAAGTATGTTTATTTCGCATGGAATTTGTTATGCAAATTTTTAATATATTATTTTACCTCCTCCTTTGTTTGTTTTTTTTACAGAAACTGAAATATGTTTTATATATAAAAAGGCGCAACCGAAGTCACTATAGTACAAAAAAGAGGGTGTTGGGTCAATGACCCAGCAACTAAAATATCGAGAGCTTTCTACATGAGCTTGTTCCCCAAAACTTTAGCTGCTTATTTAGTAAAGACTAACTAGTCTAGCTATTGCTTGCAAACTGCGTATTAGCATAGCCATTGTTACAAAAATTGGGATTGATGTCGAATCTTACTTCTTCTTTTCCTTTGGAGCTTGGGCTGGAGTTTCTTCTGAGGGTGTGTCCAGAGCAACATTCAGATCTGGGAGGATCGGGACATCTCTGCTTTCACCTTCTTCACTTCTGCTTTGACTTGCAACTTCCTGGGCTCTGGTTCCATGCTCTTCCTCGAGTCTTTCCCCTTGCCTTCTCAAGAAATCCACCTCATCCTGGAGCTGGCTGATCAGGGCTCGGTGTTGGGAGAGATTTTCCAGTGTAAAATTTAGGGTGGTGCTATGGGAGTCCAGGCGCATGGCCAGGTGCTGGGTGGTGAGGAAATTGTCTCCCACCATTTCCTCCTCTCTATCTTCCTGAACTTGTCGTTGATCCATACTGACTCTTCCTCTGATTGACGTGAGATGAGTGAGAATTTTGGCGTACACTTCTCCTACACTTCCCCTGCTACTACCTTGAATAAGTCTTTGCAACAGTCATTGGATTTTGATCAAGCTTGCTACGACCTCTTTTGTTAGGCCTGGGAAATTGCTCGAGTAATTCAATACCCATTGCGTCCTTTTTCTATCCCCCTGAGTGTTTCTGTCGTTCTGGTTGTTCCTGTTCAAATCTTTTGGCCAGCTAATTATGTGCTTAGCACCTTGGTTTGAGATGCTTGGACTCTTCCAATCCCCTGTATTTCTATATGTGATGCTTGCCTTCTTGTAGATGTCGAAACAATGAATCGGGCTCTAATCTCCTTGAATTTCCCATGTGACGTCCTTTCTTGTGCATGTAAGATGCCTCCTCTGGAACGTGGTGTGTTGACGTGGCTTTTTCCGCGTGCTTTGAAATCTTACCTTAGTCATTTCCCAATCTGTTTACGCGAGTGCCATTAATGAGAGGATAGGGGGAGGGGAGGAGGTGTGAGGTATGAGTGACTTCATTTGCAAGATCCCACATGGGACTGATCTTTTCTTGCGCTGATATTCCCTGATTACCTTCTTTGATGTTCTATTTTCCCCATTCCTGGATTTGTCAAAGTACATTGGACTCCCATAAATGTCAGGAGTTTGTCTAGATTGGATGATGCACTTGGAAGCCTTGTGTGCGTGGCTGCTGGACGAGATGTCAAGTTGTATGCGATGGGTCATTGGAGTGGCTATGGGGGTGTTAGGAACGTGGACCTTCCTTGAATTTCTAAGTGCTTTGTGCCTCTGCCTATGGCTTTATTTGCCTTATCATCTGCTCTCCAGTTATTGACTCGACGGATATGGTAGAAGCGGGTGTTCATGCTCAAGATTATATCCCTAGTTCTATCAATGATTCTCTTGAGCGCTAAGTTCTTTGAGTTTGTGCTTCTAACAAAATACCTGATGATCGTTTTGGAGTCCCCTATGATGATTAGCTTGTTAATTTGACGTTCCTTTGCTATTTATATCCCTTTGAGAAGTGCATAAGCCTCAACTAAATTATTTATGATAGTTCCTAGATTCCAAAAATAAATAATCATTATTTTTCCTTTAAAGTCGAACAGAACCCCTCCCACACCTGCTCCCCTTTTTTACCTCTTCTTTTGTTAACAAAGTTTGAACTTTTATTTTATTTTATTATAAACATACATTTCTATGTTTTTTCTTCTTCAAAGTTTCAAATTTGAATATCCATTTCATCCTTCCAACAATGTGGCCATTAACTAAAGGTCAAGTAGCGAGAAAAATATAAATAACATGCATGACTTCATAATGACAAGGCAATTCAATAAACAAATAAGTGACATTGTTTATTGAATTAAGCGTGATAGAATGACAACAAAACCCCTTAACGTCATATGGGGTCTTGTCAAGCGTGGAGTTAAGTCCTTATACCTTTGCTCCTTCCCCATAAATTTTGTTCTTTCTAAAGTTCATGGAGTTAAGTCCACCCATTGTCCAACTTTGTTTACTTCGTTGAATGCTATTTGAATGCTCCTCCTCTATTGCTATAACTAAAAAATGGTATTATCAAACTAATTAAATTGTTTTTTTCTAATTTTTTTGTGTTTTTATTGTACTTATAATAGCAAGGTACACCTACAATTTTTTATGGATGGATGTGTTTTATATGGATGGGAGGTGCATTGTTACGTATGAATAATACAAATAAATTGAATTGAAAAAATAACTAAAATTTGTAACAAAAATTAATAATACAAAATAATTTACAATAATATTAAAATAATATAATAATAAAATAAATTAATATATTTTTTTCTTAATTCTTATTTTTTAAGAATCAATATGGATGTGATATGTAATATAATGCATGTTTGTGATGGCAATGAATTAAGAAAATAAAAATTTATAAAAGTTAAAAACAAATGTACCGTTATAATAATATAAACATATTATAATTATAAAAAAAAAAAAGTTAACATTCATCCTTCTTAACTACAATCTTTTAAGCATCAATAGATTCATGACTTTATTTCTTTTCTATCCTTGTCAATGTTAATCGATCTAGAGTTAAGATGGATCTATGTTTATTAATACACATGGATTTTGTACAAAAAAGAGTTGTGAAGATAACCAATACAGTCTAAGGCTGATGGTAAAATAATGCAGTTAATTCAACTTTGTCATGCAAGTCAACATAAAATAAAGAGTTTTTAAGTGTAAAAACTCCTATGACATAAATATTAATTGACACAATAAACAAACTACTTGCCTAAAGTGAGATGTCACATTAGGTAGTTGTTGGAAGCATGCTTACGATAGGAAGGGGGTCTTTTTCATCAAGGAGTGGCTCCCAACCATCCACTTGGGATTAGATTCGACCACAAGGGTTTCCCATCCCTCGTTACCCTGCTTGGGCTCTTCAGGTCATTTTGGTTCGGAGACAGCCAAATAAATGGTCAGAAACTTGTCAAATCAAGGGACTTCTAAGACCTTACCCAGATCGGGTGTTAGGGAGGAGAGTACGCAATGGGGAGCCATCTCACCCATCCCATCCACTTGGTAGCATCGTATGCAAGCGAACCTGGACGGAGGACAACACATCACCCACTGCTTAGCATGACCACCAAGCATTTATATCAGCAAACATTAGGTTCAAGGTTCATTCCTTCGCATCATTTTATGATGTTGTATCCATCCAATGTGGTAACGGTGTCGTCCGACACCATTACTCTACTCATTCTCACTGCAATTCTACACACTCAGTATTAACCATGTATGAGTCCAGATTTGGGAGGTTTTATTATGCCTGGTTGCATTGGCTCTACCCTATTTGTGTTCCCTCTGCTCTTTGTTTCCCTCGACAGAACTCTCACATACGCCTGCATGCTTTATCTCAACAATCTCAGCCACCGCATGCATTTAGACCACCTCTTCTCATATCTTACCTTGGTCTCATCCCCCTTGCAGTCATGCCTCATGGTGGTCACAGGCAGTGAGGAAGAAGTTGCAAAGGGGGAGTCGTAGAATGCCATACACACTCCATTGTTGCACCTGTTGTTGAGGCCTACAAAGTCCACACTCCACCTCAAATTTGAGTTGAACTAGATCTTGTAGAAGTCAACGCTAGGGTGCTTCGTCGCTTCATTGACCATGTAGCAGTAGAGGAGGAAATTGGTTAATGGATACCTGACCCTGGCTCATACAGGGAACACGCCACCCTTTAAACCAAGATGGTCGACCTGTACTGGCTCTTAAAGACAATTATGGGGAAGGTCCTAGTAGAGCGGAATGAATCCCACGAGGAAATATTCCTCCAATTGGATGAAATGCAGATGGAGATTCTCGACCTTGGCAGGAAGATGGACCGCTTGCTCAACTCCAATTCCGATGAAGCTGGACCAAGCCATGGCCACACGAATGTAGTTGTTGGAGCTCCCCTTGGTTCACCCTCTTAAATGTTTTTAGTTTTTTATGCTCTAGTTTTGGTTTTGGTTTTGCCACCTCAAATGGTGCCTCAACACCTATGATAGTAGCAATAGTTCTAGGGGTCGATGGTGCAATAACAATGACAATCTACAACAAATATTATTTTGTAAATGGTCTACACTTATTATTTTTGAACTTTTAAATTGTTCTGGAACTCTCCAACTGTTATATTGTGACTGGTCGGATTTCCCAAGGAACCGACCAGCCACAATCTCTATTAGATATCATTTTTTGGGATTAACTATGTAGTGTAAGTCATTAATCTATGACTTACACTGAGTGCTAAGTGGACTATTCAAATCATGAGAATTATTGATCAGTTGCGACTAATACTCATGGATATGGGTTATAGATTAATGACTTACACTGCACAGCTAATCCCAAAAAATGATATCTAATATGTTGCACTGCGGAAGCCCCTCTATGCTTACACAATCTCTATATAACTATTTTATTTTACAGTAATGAAAATTGCGGAAGGGATAATTTACAAAAAAAAAGGGGGGGGACTTCTAAGACCTACGGTGATAGCTAGCTCTTTTACCTTTCCTAATGTTCATGAGCAACTCACCTTGCCTTGTGTTGATGTCAACAACCATCGATGACTCTAGAGTGGGTTGAATGCGTCGATGAGTGCTCCTTTGGGGCACTCCATTCATGATACAAAACATTTAGGTTCAATAATCCATAAGGTTACACATATGTGTCATTTCTATTTCCACCTTTTGTGTTTACACCTGGATCCACATATACATATGGACACATATTAGGGACTTGCCATGTTAGGTAAATTACGTGCAATGTGAAGCTTTAATGAATAAACTCTCATTTTTTTATTTCCAAAAATGATATAAACTACGTACTCTATTTGGTGCCATGTTGTGTGAAATTCGAAGGCCCATGGGAGGGAATAACCTAAAAGCACCAACTTCCAAGTTATATCAAAAGGGAGAAACTAACAATAGAGAAAGGCCCAATCTCAACTTGATTTGGTAGATTTATAGTACCAAAATTGATGCTCAAGGGTTTAGTTTTTGCCACACAATGGACATTTGCATTAGGGAAAACCTAAGTACTAGTTCAAGCGTTGGCCTATGGGAAACTTTCCATTGACAAGCGACCATGCAAAACATGTTTTTTGGGTTCCAGGTAAGCCTTCCAGATGAAATTTAGTGTATAAAGCCATGTCCTTTCTTGGATTGAGTCTCTATAGTTTTTTTAGCTTTCATGCAACTACTGGTAACCATCAATTGACCTATACTTCTTAAAACCTTTCATTTGGTTCCATCTCTAGTCTTTCCCTTTCATTTGGTTCCATCTCCAGTCTTTCCCCCAAGCTCGAGGCACTAGAAGGTCGAGCTTCAAAACAAATTATTTGGAACTAGATTTTGATTTTTGACAATAACGACACATCATAATTATTAAAAGTAAACTTAGAATTCAACACATCTCAAGTCTCTAATCTCTACTCTAATTGTCATAATAGTACCCTCGATACTTGATCGCCTTTTTATAAAATCTTTTCATAAAAAATTAAGCAATTTGAGGTAGTAATTTGTCGCCCAAGACGATGACTCACGATCATTAGAGATCGTGGTTATTATAGGAAAGCCTTCACCTTAAGAAGTCACATTTCCAAAACCAACTTGTGCTTAATAACTTCGCATGCATGCCATAAGCTTTTGGTTATAAATATCACTTTTATAAAGACTAAAGCATGTGAACAAAAGATTTTGCGAGTTTAAATTGTTCTACACCTTGCACTAAGGGAGGCTCTAGAAGCTCTAAAGGTAATGCAATTTCTTAAAAAAAAATTCAAATTAATTAAATTGAATCATTGATTTTTTTATAATCGTTTTATACCCATAAAACACACAACATTATGTTAATTTCATGGAAAATTTCCTATACACAAACTCTTAGATTGGACATTTAGACTAGTTCATAAATTTCACATGTACAAATGGTCGTGATAACTACAATCTCGAAGCTATGTAAAAATAGATAAAACTTGTGGAGTAGATTATCATATAGTATCAAACACATATATGCGATATTTTCAAGAGAAAAACCACTACGCACATATAGTGGCATAAAGGTAGTTAAGTTGTGATGGATAATTGGTGCCTACATCCAAAGAAAACTCATAGTTATAAGATTGGATTATGTACTTGTTTGTCTTCAAGATAAAGGTTGAAAATTTATGATCACTAGCAATTAGACACCACGTTGGACTTTTTCACTGTGTTGTGTTATATACACTTTAATTTACTTCAAATTCCTTTCTCAACTTTAATGTGGTTTAAAGAAAAAAAAAAAAACTTATACTCTTTATAATTTTCAAGTAAGTTTAAAATTGGTATAATGAAAAGAAACTCTCAAAACACTATCATGTCTTGGGTCAATATTTACAACGTTATAAGCTCATTAATATAACATAAAGATACATTGGAAAGACATGGAACCAATTCTGAGAGAACATTTTATAGGGAAACGCTTACCTTTATTGTAAACTATGCTTCTTTCACATGGAATTTGTTAAATATGTCTGAAATTCTTTTTATGTATTGTTTTTGCCTCCTCCTTTGTTAACAAAATTGAACTTTTATTTATTATGAAAATAATTTTTTATTTTTAATTTAGTTTTCTATTACACATCCACATTTAATATACACTCCATCCACATTCAATCTAAAGCCAATCACTTTCCAACAACGTGGCTATTAACTAAAGGTCAAGTGGCAAGACAATGATGAATAAAATTTATGACTTCATAATGACATAAGGGGACAAAATTTGTTGTAAATGCAAGACTTGGTGGGTCAAAAGAAAGAAGGGCATGCTTTCAAAAGTAAGAGTTGGTGGGTCATTACCACATTTATGGTAGGACACGAACTTAGGCATAGGAAAATTCAAGGAAGCTATGGCATCACGTAAAGGATTAAATATGTTGGTTACAAGATATTTTCAAAAGATTTAAAAATATGATAGAGAGGGGTAGAAAATATTGATAATATTATATGTTAATAAAAATTATTAATTAATTTGGTATATTAATTAAAATAAATAAATAATTATAATACATTAATTTTTATTATTAATAAGTATAAAAAATAAATTATTTGTATAATTTAAGTGGATTTAATAGTTAAAAAGATGTGTTTTGTTTTAAAAGATTATAATTTCAAATTAATAACAAATAAGTTTATATATATATATATATAATTTTTATTTTTAATAAGTATAAAAAATAAATTATTTGTATAATTCAAGTAGATTTAATAGTTAAAAAGATGTGTTTTCGAGCTCAGGGGATTGAATTTGATAGGGGCTCCGCGGTTAGGGTTTTCTCAGCTGCATGCCCCTCTTTTCCTCGCCTTTCTCCTTGATGTCCCTTTACGTAGGTCTTTCTTCTTCTCGGTTGCTAGTGTCTATCCTTCCTTGGCTTCGAATCTTCCTGTGCTCTCGGGCGTTAGCGTGGCTATGTTTTTTCCTGAGTTAAGTGCAATGTGGTCTTTCTCCTGCCTTTCGGATTGTTTGTGGTTCGTGGTTTTTTCCTGGCTTTCGTTTTGCTTGTGGTGGATCGAGGGTGTTTGGGGGTTTTTCCATGAGCGTTGTTGGTTTGTGTGGCCATTCAGATTTGGTCTTCGGTGTTTGGATCTTCTGCCTTGATGTAATAACCCTATTTCCCCCAGTTTGTAAATATAACTATAATTGGCCAAGAGACTATGGCAGACTAAATATGTGTGAATGTTTGATTTGATGAACCTTTGTATAAAAGGGTCAATGTATGAATTTTTTGTTATTAATAGAAATGGGATATGTGTTGAACAACTGCTGAAAAGGGGGAGTTTGTCAAGATAGACCATGGATGCTATGAGAGAGATGGTGAGGGAAAATCAAGAATGGTTGAGATGATCCTCACCAAACCAGTCAACAATACTCTTGATGTAATTACTCAACAGTCCTCGGACCCATCAATGAATTACCAGTCAAGCTGGTAGTTGGAAGGCCCTCCTCAAGAGTTAATGAGGAGATGGGGCAAAGTACCCATCTGCCAAACTTCCAAACCTGACCACGAGCTGGGGATTCAGACCCACGCAACCTTACTGAGAAAGGCAAGGAAGAGGTAATTCGTGGGCAGAGGTGAAAGGAGAGCAAGTGGATCTGCGAAGAGAGCAGAGTTGAAAGAGCGTTTTGCAGTTCTTAGGTTCGAGGAAGCACTGGGAAATAAGCTTGTTTTGGGTGCAAGAAGCCATGGGCAGGGTTTTCGTTATAAGATGATAAACGAGGTTGACGAGTGACTGTGGAAGTACTCGAGGAAACCTTCTTGCTTGTTATAGAGAAAATATGTTTCCAAGATCATGTAGGAGGAGGAGAGTAATGATCGAGAATTAGATCCAGGAGCCAAAATGGGTCCAGGAAGGCCTAAAAATCAAAGTGCCTGGAATGGCTTCAAAACGGACATGTGTGTAGGCCTCATCGATACAAACCCAACACAACTTGAACGGGCTCAAAAAGACGTTGTATGCGAAAGATATCACGGTTTGTTCGTTTGGCCAAACAGGAAAAAAAATGTTGACTGTGTAGTCTATACAATCAATACAGTGTTGACGTGGAAGTTGACAATACAGGTCATACAGTGATGTGGCAGGTATAGTGGTGCTGACTGGGTAGACAAGTGGATGAGTCAGATTGTGACACATGTCACCACTACAAGGGTGACACGTGGCACGCACTGACGTGGCAAGGTTCGTACGACACATGACACTGACGTGGACAGGTGTTGACTGGACAAATATGTTGACAGGTGGTCGAATTATAGTTGGACATGTGGCACGTTTGGGCGACTATGAAGGTGCCACGTGGAACCCCTTTATTGGTTCATTGGTTGTGTGTAAAAGTTTATGGGTTCAACGAGAATCAAACCCGTGACCTCCGCTCTGAGTGAAAGACTTGGCAGGGTCGGGCTACCATCCTGCCCTCACAATGGATCTTAACCCTATTCCTCGCAACTTCTATTTAAGCTTGGTTATGTTGTAGTTCGGGTGGAGTAAGGGTTGGGGCCTAGCCCCAACCCCCTACACTCTCATACCATACGACTTGTGGTAATATGACCCTGTAGTTTAAACCTTTGGCACGGATTTGTTTTAGCCCCCTACACTCTCATACCATACAACCTGTGGTAATATGACCTTACAGTTTAAACCTTTGGCACATATTTGTTTTAGCATAACCCCTGGTTTCGACGCTACCACATGTGGCCCGTGTCTCCACGTTTGATGCGCGCGGTTCTTACCACTCCAGTCAACCCATGGTTCGGTGCTTTACTATGTAGCCATCACATAAGACCCGAGTAAGACCCGAGCCCCTACCTTGATACATGAAATGGTTAGTGCGCAATGGAGTTAACGCCCGGTCGGTCAGGCTAGCCTGTCGACCAGGGCGCGTAACTTGGAGCTTGACGACCAGGGCTAACAAACATAAGGGGCACGTGGAAGTAGTAGCTCGAGGCCATATGGCCACGGTTGTGACCAAGGGCTGAGACCAAAGGGGCTAAGGACCAACGCACCAGTCCAGGGCCACATGGAGGGCGCCCACATGACTAGGAGCCGGAGGATCGGGGGCTGGGCCCTTTATTTTCCCAAAAGTGGGTTTTTCCACTTTATATTAAGATTTTTTATTGATTTTAAGCCTGTTTGAGGGGATTTTGGTCATTTTTTGAGGATCTTGGGCCCTTTTTGAGGCCAGATCTTGGGGGGAAGTTGGGAGTTTGTTACCCACTTCAGGCCTATATAAACCAAAGGTTCTTGAAGCCATGGAGGGAGTTCAGATCAGAAAAATGTTGATGAATTGTTGAGGCAAGGCCATTTTTATGCAGGGAAGCTATTGAGGAGAGCACCTTTGTGGGCCATTTCTAGGAGCTTCATTCATTCGTTTTTAGTGCCGTCAGTTTTGATGGGTTCTTGAGATCTGGTAGAATATGACCAGATCAATTTGTAAGCCATTTGGTATTGTTATGATGTACTTTTGAAGCGTTGAACAGAAATAAGAAAGCCTCACCCACTGAGACAAAGACCTGGAGACGTAGGTGAGATTGTCGAACTCTGTTATCCACTTTGTTGTTTATGGTTTGTTGTTTCTTCATGCTTATTTCCAGATCTGTATATTTCTTTATGGATACCATGTTTCATCTATAATTCTTCCTCTTTCATTTAATTCCTAAAGGGTTATTTAACTCATGCTTTAAAACTCAACCATTATCGTTAAAAGATATTTTCGGATCAAGAGGTATCAGAGCTAGTTGACGGTTGGTTTTTGAGTTTGCATGATTACCAGGGAAAAGTTGAATCGTGGTGAAGGCGAGCTTG
Organism: Picea sitchensis; assembly: GCA_010110895.2. Classification (NCBI taxonomy): domain Eukaryota; kingdom Viridiplantae; phylum Streptophyta; class Pinopsida; order Pinales; family Pinaceae; genus Picea; species Picea sitchensis. Next base: position 122,718 of record SNQJ01S0007201.1, read on the forward strand.
TTGAAGACAATCCTAAGATCAAATCGAGAAAGAGAACTTCTCAAAGTGAGAAGATGGCATCGGAAGAGGGACTTTCTCAGGATTCGAAAGACTTTCTTCGCCATGTCGGAGATGATGAAGGTTTTGTATGAGGATTACTTGGAAGGGAAGAGACCGATTCTAGGTGAATCTTCAAAGGTCAGAAGTGAAGAAGGAGAGGATCCTCCTTCACCTCCTTCTTCTCCATCAACTTCTTATTCTTCAAGTTCAAGCTCCAAATCCATTGCAAGAAAACATTCTAATAAACATAAAAATGAAATGCCTTTACTTAAACTTGATGTAAAGTTTGAATTACCCATGTATGATGGTGAAGTCAATGCAGAGAGGCTCGATAACTGGGTCAGACAGATGGAGGTTTATTGCAGTGTGCAACAGATCAAGGATGAGGCAACTCAAATCAAGTTGACATCGCTTCGACTTGCAGACACAACACTCATATGGCGGCAAAGCAAGTTGCAAAATGGCACGCAACAAGTGACTATTGTATTTCCATCATGGCAAGTTTTTATTTATGCACTTAGAAAGCAATTATATCCTTTTGGTTATAAAGAGAAAGCTTTAATTGAATGGCAAGGTCTTAAACTGAGAAAAGGACAAACAGTGCAAGAATACACAGATGGATTTCGTAAAATGGCATTGATGTTAGATATTCCTTTACATACCCAAGAAACTCTTATGAAGTATATAAGAGGTTTACCTGCACATATTTGTAATACTATATTTATGTTTGGACCCACTAATCTTGATGAGGTTTCTATTCAAGCAACATACATTAAGGCAGGGAAAATAGGAGTTAGTGTATCAGGGGAATTGTCTTTGAGAAAAGAGGACAAAAGGAAGTGGAATGGCAAGAAGGCAAATTCAGTGGCAAGAAAGGAAGAGAAACCCTCTTGCAAGCATTGCAAGAAAGAAGGGCATGACGAGGATTGTTGTTGGCAATTGCATCCTGATAAGAGATCGAAGTGGTTTAAAGAAAGGAAAGGGAGGCAAACAATTGCAGCAACAACACGACCAACAGACTTGAGATCAGATTCGGGTGATGACTCTAAAGTCTCATTGGTTGGTTTGACAGGTAAAATTGGTGATGGATTTGATTCTAGAAATAATTTTTTTCACATAAGGGTCATTATGAGGCATACTAAGGTCGACACATTGATAGATATTGGATCTCAATCTAACTTGATTTCATAGGAATTGGTTAAACAATTGGGATTAAACACTTAGATGCATCATAAGTCTTACTCACTTAAATGGATAAGAAACAATCATAAATTACACATAACAAAGCAATGCACATTAAAGTTTGCAATGTCATCTAAGTTTGTGGATGAGGTAACATGTGATGTGGTGCCACTCAATGAATGTGGAATGGTCTTAGGCAAACCTTATTTGTATGATCACAAAACAATCTTCTACATGGAACATAATCAATATCACTTAATCAAAGCAGGCAAAGAATTGTTGTATATGCTCATCATTTAAAGGAAACTCAATCTCTTCAAACAATGGAACAATTAAGAAAGACAACTCATGCAAGCAACACACCTATAATTGTTTCAAATAAAGTAATTGATCTTAAGCAAGAACATGAGATGATTGTAGAATGGAAGATCAATCACACTTTGCTTCAAGATAAGCTAATATCGTGGAAGTAATATAAACATATTTTCTCATTTGCAGTCATATTTCCGATGTTATCATTAGTAATGTTGTCAACATGGATGATAGTGGCTTCAGTAAGATGTGATAGAGTACAAGTGGCTAACAATATGCTGTCAATTATCATGATTGTTTTACAGTTGATATTGATGAGACAAGTGCATAGGACAGAGTTTAAAGACAAAGAACAAGTGGGGTGGCCTATCCCGCACTTGATAAGTGGTTAGTATCCTTTTGGAGGACCAAAAGGTCTTTAGTGGGGAGGTGTGATCCAAAATTGGATCCATGAGCCAAAATGGGTTCAGGAAGGCCTAAAAATTAAAGTGTTCAAAATGGATTCAAAACAGACATGTGTGTAGGCCTTGTCAATACAAACCCAACGCAACTTGAAAGGGCTCAAACGGACGTCGTATGCGAAAGATATTGCGGTCTGTTCATTTGGCCAAATAGGTAAAAAAAAATGTTGACTATGTAGTCCGTATAGTGACGACGTGGCAACTGACTACACAGGTCGTACGGTTGTACATTGACGTGGCATGTATAGTGGCACTGACTGGGCAGACACTTGGGCAAATAAGTGGACGAGTCATATTGTGACACGTGTCACCACTGCAAGGGTGACACGTGGCACAGGATGACGTGGCAAGGTTCGTACGACACGTGGCACTGGCTAGACAGATATGTTGACAGGTGGTCGAATGATAGTTGGACACGTGGCATGTTTGGGCGAATTTGAAGGTGCCACGTGGCACCCCTTTATTGGTTCATTGGTTGTGTGTAAAAGTTGATGGGTTCAACGAGAATCGAAACCGTGACCTCCGGTCCGAGCGAAAGACTTGGCAAGGTCAGGCTACCAGCCCACCCTCACAGTGGATCTTAACCCTATTCCTTGTAACTTCTATTTAATCTTGGTTATGTTGCAGTTTGGGCNATGGGTTCAACGAGAATCGAAACCGTGACCTCCGGTCCGAGCGAAAGACTTGGCAAGGTCAGGCTACCAGCCCACCCTCACAGTGGATCTTAACCCTATTCCTTGTAACTTCTATTTAATCTTGGTTATGTTGCAGTTTGGGCAGAGGAAGGGCTGGGGCCTAGCCCCAACCCCTGATGCTCTCATACCATACGACCCGTGGGAATATGACCCTGTAGTTTAAACCTTTGGCACATAGTTGTTTTGGCATAGCCCTCGGTTTTGGCGCTACCACATGTGACATGTGTCTCCATGTTTGGCGCGCGCAGTTCTTACCACTCCAGTCAGCCCATGGTTCGACACTTTACTATGTAGCCATCACATACGACCCGATCCCCTACCTTGATACATGGAACAGTTAGCGCACAATGGGGTTAGCGCCCAGTTGGTTGGGCTAGCCCACCGACTAGGGCGCCTAACTTGGGGCTTGACGATCGAGGCTAACAAACATAAGGGGCACGTGGAAGCAGTAGCCCGAGGCCATATGGCCACGATTGCAACCAATGGTTGGGATCAAAAGGGCTAAGGACCAACACACCAATCCAAGGCCACATGGAGGGCTCCCACATGACCAGGATCCCAAGGATCGAGGGCTGCACCCTTTATTTGCCCAAAAGTGGGTTTTTCCACCTTATATTAAGATTTTTTATTGATTTTAAGCCTATTTGAGGGGATTTTGGTCATTTTTGGAGGATCTTGGGCCCTTTTTTAGGCTAGATCTTGGGGGGAAGTTGGGAGTTTGTTACCCACTTCAGGCCTATATAAACCAGAGGTTCTTGAAGCCATGGAAGGGGTTCAGATCAGGAAAATGTTGATGAATTGTTGAGGCAAAACCATTTTTTATGTAGGGAAGTTATTGAGGAGAGCACCTTTGCGGGCCATTTCTGGGAGCTTCGTTCATTCGTTTTCAGTGCCGTCAATTTTGATGGGTTCTTGAGATCTAGTAGAATACGACCATATCAGTTTGCAATCCATTTGGCACTGCTATGATGTAATTTTGAACGTTGAACATAAATAAGAAAGCCTCACCCACTAAGACAAAGGCTCGGAGACGTAGGGGAGATTGCCGAACTCCGTTATCAACTTTGTTGTCTATGGTTTGTTGTTTCTTCATGCTTATTTCCAGATTTGTATATTGCTTTATGGCTGATATGTTTCATCTATAATTCTTCCTCTTTCATTAAATTCCTAAATGGTTATTTAACTCATGCTTTAAAACTCAACCATTGCCACTAAAAGATCTTTTCAGATCAAGTAACCTTCGTCCTCGACTGTGATTGCGCAAGAGGAAAGAGTCTCTCTCAAAGCCTCATGGTATAGCTAGGGAGTGGCCAACGGTAAATCCCTCGGGAGTGGTTGTGCCTATGGTTGGGTGGAAACATGCACCCTTTTCACTAGTCGCTTCACAAACTCTAGTCTTCTGATAAGTATTTTCATACTCTGTGTGTTGAAATTGAAATAGTGATTGAATGCATGTATATGGTTATGACTGAGTTATGTATTGAATGATTAAACCGTGAATCCCTATTTTTGAATGGTCCTTTGTTCACCTTAGCCTAGCCACTAGAGAGTCGTGGGATGGGAATCTGCAGGAGAATAAGGGTAGGACTTGTTGAAATGTTGAAGTCCTGCCGACCCCTCCGACCTACCTTAGCGGGAATGTAAATTTCAAACCCTGTGGAAGAAGGGAATTTCCTTCAAACTCCTCTTAATATGACCAAGGGCTCATGTCCAAATCCTTAACTCCTTTATGTCTAAAAGAATTAGCGTGTGGCCCACGAGAGTCTTCGAAGGACCCATGCGACTAAGGTCTGGGAACCTAGTGTTAGACCAGAAAGGAGCTAAGTCCTTCTAGCTTTGGAAATCCTGGAGTTCATAGGTCCGGAGTATCGTGACCTTACCCTTTTGTAAATCGGACGAAGGTGACAAGATTTCATAGTTGTCCACGAGGTCGACCGACATCTGGCGGTTTCCCTAACCGTGGAAAATAGACTTGCCACCGCTAAACCTTGACCCCTTTAACCGTCGTGAGTTATCGTGAGTCACTGATTCAAGGGTATTTGGGAGACCCCTTGACCGTTGGATCTATGTCGAGGGAACTTCAACAAAGTTCTACTCTAGCAGAATAGAAAGGATAAGACATCGATCTCCCTGAATGCCAAAGTCCTGAAGAGACGAGAACCATAGATCTAAGGATCCTTCAGGAGCTCCCCTGACCGTCAGATCCCTGCCAAGGTCAGCCCGGCCATGACCACTTCGGGAGGATAAAGGTGGTTCAACGCCAACATTTCCGAATGTCGGAACGACGAAGTGATAAGGGTCGTAGATCGAGGAACTCTTTGGGGCTTCCCTTGACCATCAGATCTACGCCAAGGAAACTTTGTTGAAGTTCCACTTCGGGAGACTAGAGTAATGTTAATACCCAAATCCCTGAAGCTAGGAATGGTGAATTAACGCAGATCCCTAGCCATTGAATATAGCTCGAGGTCAGCCCGACGTTGACCGCTCCGGGGAAAACGAGGAAGTTACACTGCAAAAACATCGATGGCCGAAACCTTGAAGTAATGGAGGTCATGGATCCAAGGACCATGTGGACTCTTACTGACCATGAGATCGAAGGGCTGGGCAACTATCAGTCTAAGATGACATGGCATCCTGACGTCATTCAAGGTGATGTGGACCCACATTACGAGTGCCATGTGTCACCCAGATATGAACAATTCACAGACCCCTTATGCCTATTAGAGCATGACATGTGTCACCCCTAATGAGGACATGTGTCACCCCGACCCTCGCCATGTGTCAACTTCTAGTTCGTGCCCGCTTGACCAGCATGATTGGTGACGCGACTAGGACTCTGGGAGTTCAGGACTTCGGGAGTTCAGAAGATTTGGGGCGCAGTATAGTAAAGGGACGTTCAACGTCGATTGTCAATCGTTGAACGCTCAACGACGATCATCGATTTCCAAACGACCAAAACGTTTAACGACGATCATTGATTTTTTAACGCCGAAAAAGGGGCGTTCAACGTAAAATGTCGAACAATGATCATCGAATGGCCAAGGCCACATGGCAATATTTCGGGACTTCGGGGAGTAAGAAAAGGGGTGTTCGACGCCAAACGCCAAAGACCCCAACTAATAATGCCTGGATAACTTCGGGAGGCGATAACTTGCAGACCAAAGCTCAGATTTTAGTGTGGTGGTGACCATTAGAAGGCTCGTGGCGAGCAGTAGCCAATGAAGATCCCAAAATTAGGATTTGAAATAGTTAGGAAAAACAAAATTTTGATGTCCCACCCCTTAAAAGAATATCTAGGGGATGGGTGTGTTACACTTGATGGTTGGGGGTTTTCATGACCTCCTTTCATCATCGGTTTCATTGTGGTGAGGCCCCTCTCTTTGTGGTCTTCTTCGTACTTTTTATTTTGTTTTCCCTCTCAATATTCAGGGTCGTTCAAGGTTTGATGGATACCCTTTACTTCGTAGCCCTGGATTCAATGATTTTGGTGCCAAGTTCAAGGTTTTTTGAATTTGGGGCTCAAGGTTTGGATCCTCTCTTGTCTTTGAGAGGATGTATGCCACTCTGACTTGGTCCGTCTCACATCTAGGTGTTCATTGGAGGAGTGTTTTTTGGTCTGCTCTTGGCAATGTCTTTGGGGTTTCTGCAACCTTCTTGTCTGGAGGTGGTTGGATAGATCGAGGTTTGATGTATGCCAGATCAAGTTTTTTTTGTGTTGGGTGTCGATGTGTCATCTCTCCCTTGTTTCCTGTTTGATGGTGGCCTAAGCTTTGAGGTCCTTTCCTAAGGGTGTGCAGTGTTGTGAGTTGGGCAATGCTTTGAGGTCCTTTCATTAGGTGTGCAGTTTTGGTCCATCTCATTCGGTCTCTTCTACGGGTGGTGTTTTCTTCAGTACCTTTGCTATTTAGTTCTTGTGGTGTGGAATCTCATACCGCTCTGATTTGGTTTGTTTGGGCTCTAGGGTTTCTTTGGGATTGCTCTCTTGGCCGATTTTTCTTTGAGGTGGGAGTTCTTGCTTCGTTTGACTATTTTTGATTCATTTTTGAATTTTGGATAACTTTTATTGATGATTTTCTCTTGGTGTCCTTTTAGCTATTTTTTTGGGCCTCTGTAGGTTTTTTTTCTGCTCTTATTACCTATGTTTGAGTTGTGCTATGTGCACATACAAAATGTAATTTGATTCTCTTCGGATGAATAGAATTACACCTTCTTCTTTTTTTCTTTTTTTTCTGTGGAAAAAGAAATGTGTTTTGTTTTAAAAGATTACAAGTTGAAAATAATAACAAATAAGGTTATATATATGTGTGTTTCTTTGTTTAAAAAGTCTTATACATTAATTTAGTATTTAGCTCTTCCATAACATTAAAATTAAATTATTTCACTTTTTATAAATAAATAAATAAATAATTATATATCAATTTGGTATATATTCAAAATTAAATTCTACTTTTTTTAAAATAAATATATTCTCTATAAGTTTGTGAGTTGTAATAAAATAATTTTTCCAAATATTTTACATAATACTTTCTATAATATTCTCCAACAATTTTAAAACATAACTCTCTATAAATTGAAACTAGGAAATTTTATATTACAAAAGTTATAGCAAAGCTAAACAACATATATAAAATCGAAATCGAGAAATTATATATTATAAAAGTTGCAACAAAACTAAACAACATAAGTACATAACACAAATGTCGTGGGTTTTCAAGAAAAATTGACAGCTCTCATATGCTACAAAACAAGGTTTGCAAAAATCCACAACTATTACATCCCATAGTTCCTAACAAATATACTTACAGGTATACAACTTTAAAAGAACACCTAAAATTTGAATTGCTTTACTAAACATATAGATCAACGAAAAACATGGTGATTATTAGCTTCTTCTCGTCAGTTGTTGGATGGAAGGGAGTTTTGGTTTCCAATGTCCATGTCTTCCATCATTTGGTGAATTTTATCTTCTTCCTCCTTAAAATACGCTTGAACTGAATTTGTTGACATTTTGTTATTAGAAGCTATGGAGTGGGAGTCTTTACTAAGATTGATGACCATGTTCCTCAACATATTATATTCTGCCTTCGGGCATCACTTTTTTGTTTTTGATGGACCAGGGTATTCATAATTATAACATTTTGTGAAGTACATTGGTGTTCATTTTCGTAAACCTAAAAAATCACCGAAAAAAGAGAGATTTCATTGCATTATATGGACTCTTCACGCCTTTGAAGAACCCTTTTAAACTACCAGGCTTCCATATAATCCATGAGAATGGAACACCAAGAGGAACAATGATACTAAACCTTGGCAAGGGCATTCTAGAGCTCAAACTCATGCACAAAAGGAATATCCCAAAGAAATCCTTGTTTCAAATGCATGAAAGAAGACCCCTTGCTCCACAAATTACACTACAAAACTATCGAGATGCTAATGGATACAAAATTTCTGAAATCAAATTGAAGGATACCAGCATGATTGGTGCCCAAATAGACCAAAAAAACATACCCTCGATGCAGAAATATCGGGACACAAGAAAAAACTAGAGAGCTAGGAGGGCATGTGCCATATGGGATCCGAGGGTGCAAATTTGCCAGAAATAGATCGAAATCAAGAATAAGGGAACCACACACAGAGCATGCCCAACTTCCAGGGGGAAAATCCATGGGATAACTACACATTGCACACACTCTGAAACTATGTCTAATAGGTTAAAATTCTAGAAAACCAATCAAAGACTAAGATAGGCTCTTACCAAATTAATCTATGACTAAATGGCCTTCCTCCATTGGATGTTCCTCGCTTCTCCTGCACTATGATTCATTATCCCACCTCGTCGATGAAGACCCTCACTGAGGATTTCAAGTACTAGATTATAGTTAATTTCAAGCATGTGAATGAGGGGTGGACTAGTCCTTTCAAATCTAAGCTCTTTACTTGAAATCTATTAACATTGGCTATATGACACATGGTGATTAATTGTGATTTGCTACATGTCCTCATATCCGTAACCCAAGGGGATTAAGGTATTGGGTTAAAGTGCCACCACTAATTTTTTCTAAAGCACTTATTTTAAGAGTGGCAACCTCATTGGCTGCTAAATTAGTCTGATAATTGTGTTTTCATAAAACTTAATAGAATGAAACCTTATGCAGGTTTCTAATCTCCTTTTGGATTCGAGTTATGATTGAAGCAAGTTTTCTCTCAGATGGGGATGTTTTCAAGATCATTAATTTGATAATTATACTTGAGTCTCCTATGATAATTAGAGATTTTGTTTTGACTTCCTTTGCTAGGAGGATCCTCGATAAAGAGTGTAGGCCTTGGTTTGGTTATTTGTGAACTTTTCGAGACCCCAAACAAACTATAATCCAAGATTTATGTATCTAAAAAATCCCCACACTTACCACCCTTGTTAAAACATAACTATATTATACAATATTATATATTTCCTTATATTCCTATTTTATAATAATAATCTAATTTCTAGGCCTAGCTTCGTACTATACACTGCTAATCATGTCATTATGTTAGACAGTAATTGCTACAGTAGAATTTTATGGAACTTCTATCTCTGGTGGTGGGCTGGTTTCCTTTCATGACGACCTCAGTACCAGTTCCTGGGACCTCATATGTAAATTTTGATTCTGAAAGGTAATACCAACTACTAGCTTACAAAAAAAAATATTAATAACATTTTTATTAATACCAAATAAAAAATTCTTACAATAAATTTATAAACCAGAAAAACAAAACTTACAATGATTAAATCATATAAATATTTTTATTATCATGCAAATTTAACTATATTACTATTTTTACTATTAACAAATTAAAAATTCTTAAAATAAACTTATAAACAAATAAACCAAACATACAACAAATAAACCATATCAATATTATGATTAGAAAAATATTCAAATAAAACAAAAAACATTACATATTAATATTAAAAATTGGAGGGTCTATTTTGATCCCTCGCATACATAAGCTCTTCAATTTAGGATTCAAGCATGGCTTCCCTAAACCTTGGACTTAAAGCCTCATTGTACCTATTTTTAAAAGTGGGGATAAAAACGATCCCTCTAATTATAAGACCATTATGATTAGCCCCATTTTATCCAAGCTATATGGAAGTATTTTGGAAAAGAAGATAAGCATATGGCTAGAAAGCCATGGAAAAAGAGCTAAAGATCAAGCCGATTTTAGAGGTTATCATTCAATTATGGACCACCTTATCACGCTTAGGATCATTGTAGAGGAGTGTCGCAACAATAAAACCAATATCATTTGTTGCTTTGTTGACTTTAGGAAATTTTTTTACACTGTGCCTAGGACAAACCTTTGGAATAGGTTAGAAGAGCTAAAAGTTCCCTCTAGTCCGATAGCTGCTGCGGTAAGGTTGTGTGAGAACGTTATTTCCAAGTTTAGGAGCACCAAGGGTTGGTCAGAAGAAATTAATTGCAATATAGGAGTCAAGCAAGGTTGTCCCCTCTCCCCTACCCTTTTTGGCATTTACATTGACAAGTTAGAAGATTGTTTGGAAGCTGCAGGTTGTGTTGGATCAAATCTTGCTAGTATAGTAATCATCCTTCTTCTCTATGCCGATGATATTGTTCTTATGGCAAGGAATCCCTATGAACTTAGTAAGCAACTTAGAATCCTCAAGGACTTCTGCTCTAGTACATGTATGCCTATGAACACTGACAAAACAAAGGTTACGACCATTAAATCCAACAAGATCATCTATGATAATTTTGTATATGACAAAAATATCTTGGAGGAAGTGCCTCGATACAAGTATCTTGGAATTGATATTCATCACAAGCTCAATTTGAACTATACCATTGAGGAAAAGATAAATGGAGGGTGGAAAGCTTATTATTGGCTTGAAAATAATTGTAAATTAGCAGACATTTGGCTATGGGATAAGAAAAAACCCCTCTTGAGACTCTTGTCACTCTTGTTATCTTATATGGATGTGAAGTTTAGGGATGCAATATCTCTCGAGAATCCTGGAGAAAGATAGAGCAGATCCAAAAGAATTTTATAACTTATAACCTAAAAATTAAGGGCAATACACCCTATCCTATCCTCCTAATCGAAGAAAGCCTTTCCCCCGTTAAGAGCACAACTATGATTAGGTACTTAATGTACAAGAACATGATAAACAACATGAACAATAAGAGGCTCCCCAAAATTCCTTCAGATTCTAGCCAAAATCACCAACGGCTCAAGCGGGGATGACATAATGATACCAAGTCTTGGTTAAATCATTGGGGAATAAATCATCTAAGCTGTTAAAATCACTCAGCCACACCAACCCTTAAAATGACATAATTTTTCTAAGCCGTCAAAATCACCCGGCCACACCAACCCTTAAAATGGCCGAATTTTTTTAAGTGTCTCCTCTCAACTACAACTTCCGAACCTTGACAACGTTATATAACGAAACCCTCGAAATCCAATCGCCCTAGCCGCATTTGACACACAAATATCTTTTCAAAGAAAAAGAGTATGAATAACTTTATATATATATATATATTACTCTACAAAGAATAACAACAAAATTCCACAATTAAATTATTAACTAAAAAATTATTAAATTTCTCATTACACCCTTAATATACTGTCTACTGTAACTAACATTAATATACACCCTTTCTCATTACTTAAACATTGAACTTAATTCCCTTTATGCAATGTCAATGAAGTAATTTTTTATTATAACTGTTATCCAATCCCCATTAAATTCTTTGATATTATAATTATTATGTTTTTATATTTTTAAATTTTGATTTTTTTATATACTTGATAGTATACAATTTGAGTGAGTCTAATGGTTAAGAATATGTGTTTCTTCTTAAGAGGTCAATATTCAAATCCAAAGGGGATAAAGTACTTATACCCTTAATGATTAAAAACACACTTATTTCTGTTAAATTAAATATTAGTTTATAATGGTCAATTAAAAATTGGACTTAGGCATTAATGAAGTCAAAGTGACTTTAGGTTAATTTATTTGCTTTTAGGTCAGATATTTGCTTTTAGGTTATATTTTCACTTTATCCCACATTCATAAAGTGGTTTGACTCTACTTGATTGTAACCTATATAAGAAAGCTAGTTGCTCTCTTATTTCATTGATTGAATAAAGACATATAACCTTATTCAAGTTATCTTGGTTTCTGTGTGTGCTCGATTTCTGTTACATGGTATTGGAGCGAGGTTAGGGCCACGGAGTCTGGGAGTGCGTGAAGACCTAGGGATTACTGTCGGCAGTGACGGATCGATGGATCGCCAACGTAGCACACTCAAGGAGCCGAAAAGGTTTTGGATCAACTGGAACCGGGTTTATTTGATTTTTCGGTTTTAAAAGCCAGATTGCAGGTATTTTGCCATTATTTAT
>SNQJ01S0007201.1:135779-158996 GCA_010110895.2 Picea sitchensis
GGCAATGCCACTGAGGGTATCGAGGCCATTTTCTTTACGAATTTCTGCTGGCTTGCAGAGGGCGGGCGTTTCGGACCGGCTGCTATCATTGTTTTGAACGCTGTGACCTCCGGGGGCGGGTCAGGATCCCCAGGACCTTCCATAGCACGGGATTGAGGGCCAAAACCTAAGGACGCAGGGCCGAGAGGGCACGCTGTGGCGGCCTGAAGTTCAGACGCGGGTTCGTTAAAAATATTTTTATTATATTTTAAATAACAATTATTATTGTTATTAATTATATTTAAAGTACAATTATTATTATTATTAATTATATTTTTAAATTATGATTTTTTTATATACTTGATATTATTATTATTATTTATATTTTTAAATTACTATTATTTATTATTATTTTTTATACTTTTATATGTATGACATGAGAATTTTTTATAATATAATTTTTAAATTTCATTAAGAGTGAGTATGCGGTATCACTCACATTTTCTATTTTCAAATATTAAAATAATCATTTTTCATTTTTTATATCTCTTAGCAACTTGAAGACACCGCCTTACTGTTGTAATGACTTCTTCAGTGAGACCCATTATAAAAGTTTAATCACTCATAAAAATTAATTTAAAATCAAATAAAATATAAAATCTACCCCTAGTAAACCCTGACATGGGCACAAGTTATGCTAAGGTGCACATCCAGCTTTGGTCAGAGTAATTCCCTCCCTCACATGGTGCTCACATCGCTAATATTTTAATAAATTTTTATATTAAAATATTAAAGCCAAAAAAAACTCATCGCTTTGTGCAATAGGAATTTCAAATTGAAGTACCGCCGCCTTACACCCCAGACTCCGTCTTAACCGCGGTTCCAAGCCCGGGTTAACTTTAACCCTACGCCGAAATCTTTTATTTTGTTTTAATTTCGGTGCATTCAAAACAAAAATTGACCGGCACATTCACGCAGAGACGTGCCGGACGGCGCGGGCCGTCCCGGTCGCCGACGGTAAAAATTCAAAAAGCAAGCCACGTAAGCCCAATAAATACGTCATATCCTGTGGCCGCTGAGCTGGCGAAAAGATTCCCTCTTTCCTGGCAGTTTCCGGTACTCTTCAGCTTCACGCAACCGCAAAATGCAATTTCATTTCAACGAATTTCTCCTCGTTCAAGGCGAATTTCATTTAGAAGAATTTCATTTCATTTCCCGTCGATTTCACTTCGTCTCACGCGGAAATCAGATCAGTCGATGTACACGTGTCAGAACGTGGGTGCAGGACCGTTCCGCGTTCGCTCGGCGCGGATAAGGTGTGTTTTTCGCAACGTTGAAATCTACCCCACTCCTTTGACATTTACGAATTTTAATAATATTTTAAACTTTTTACCATTTCATTTTTACCGGGCCCGCCGGCTGCCCCATTTAGACCAGGGCAATCCGTGGACCATATCATTCTATTCCTTTAGATTTTTATTTTCCAGATTTCGTTTACGGGTTCGCTATATTAATCCATTGGGTGGTCGTAACGCCGAACTCTGCATTTAACGGTGCCCTGTAACGCCTTCATTTTATTTGTGAAGCATTGAACCATTCAGTGCCCTTCACGGACGCCCCCGCCTTAAAAATTCATATATATCCGGATCCCCAACTGCCGATTGTTTATACTCACTTTGACATCTGGTTCACCCACGGGCAAATGATTTATGCCCTCTTTGATCCCTGATACTCTTGGCCTTGGAAAAAACCAGAGATTTTGGGTCATGGCACCCCCCACAAGCAGGCATTTTGTGACATGGGATGAGGAATATGTATCGAATGACCGTGGTAGCCGAGTGGTCCATTATTATCTCAAGGACCGCCATGGGAACGCAAAGCTTGCGGTGGTTGGGACAGAGAGGAGCCTGAGGCACATGGTTTATGTGGTCTCAGAGGAATTTTTGCATCTAACAAGCAACAGCAAGTCAAGTTCCTCCTCTTCAATGAAGTGGAGATCAAGAAGAGAGGTTGTGGATTGGCTGACCTCTCTGTCGTCAAAGCCGCGCCCAGCATCCTCTGGAGATTATATCACAAATATAACAAGTAGTTACTATTTTCCTTTTCAGATCTGTGTATATTGGTGCCTGATATTATAGTGTTTCTGCCATGAATCTTTTTGTATTGGGAAGTCCTACAGATATGTTGTTTTTGTATTTTGTCTTTTTTCTTATAAGGGCGAGGAAAAGCCCCAAACACCAGGCAAAACAGCTTTTCTGGTTTGAAAAACCAGAAAAATGCCGTTTTTAAAGGTAGGAGATGGAAAATCCTGATAAGCACTATTCTTTTCAATGAAGTGGGCGGATGAAACATCCTTAAGACAATAGTTTTTTGTAGCCCGCTGCTTGAAAACTGCTGAAGTCATTATCATATAATTGTTTAACGTTTTTAACATTTACCAGCTTGTATTTTTAGATCCTCATGAAAACTTGTATTTTGAAGGGGTATATGGGTAGGTTATAAAGTCTCTTCTATAAAAAATCAAGATAGTATATTCAGAATGCCGTCTCTTTTAGTCTGTGCTCCTAAGGAAATCTCACAGGGACTGTTTTTCGCTTCCCGTGGGTTTGAAAGTTTCATTAATATTTAGAAAATGCAAAAATGTTGTTTGGGCATTGAGGAATTTTGAAAAGCAGTATCTTTCATTATCTGTGGTCTTGAAAGTCTCATTAATCTTCAGAAAAACATGAAAACATTGGTTGGGACAATGCTTTTTATCGTCAGTGTCTTTGAAAGTTTTATTAGTCTTCAGAAAACACACAAAATTGTTTGGGCACTCGAGAAAATATAAGGGGAAATGTTTATTGTTATATATGGGCTTGAAATCTTTATTTTGTTGAGAATATTTACGATTTTCAGGCTGTTTCTTCAGTTTCTGTGTGAAAACATTCCATGGAGGGTTTTTGAAACAGTTTTGGCACTGTTTTTCCCCTTGAAAGTTCCATGGACGGCCCAAAACACTTAGTTTCTTCTCTTGTGCTCCAGATTGACATGGCATGGTATGCTATCTGAAAAGATCAACACCCCAACGTACAAATGCCTTTTGGGAAGTTTTTGAGTCCCGTCTCACATTAAGAGGCCTATAACGTTAAGCTTTGAGTTGGGTATTTTATGGTTTGGTTGTATTGTTGAGCTTTGCTACTGATGAGATGATGCTCTTTCAATGGCTTCCAGGTCCTCAGAAGACATGGCTTTGCCTATGCTGCAGAGGATATTGTTTAGGGCAGACCCTTTTTTCTGGAAGCTTTCTACCAAAAGAAGACGATATGGACTATTTTAATGTGAAACCATTCCCTATACAGGAACTACTTATGGGTCAGATCTCTGAATTTCTTGTATGCTAAGCTTCCAACTTTACCGATATTGTGCTGAAAGTGCCTTGATCCAATAAGATTTCAGTGATACATAGTGCTTAGGTCTTTTTGAGGCAAGAGGATGCCATACTTTGCATATTTGAAACCTATTCAAGCTTTGGTGGATGAAGAATGTTTGATCCAGGTTCAAGGGATGGAGTTATAGCTCTGGTGGTTACATGAACTCATGGGCATTCTTTCATAAAGATATGTGGAGTTTGCACCACAGTCATGGATTCCAAGCATATGTAGATGAAAAGAGACGGATTTGAGATTTGTGCAACTGGTCGACATTTTTGAGGTGCTGCAGTTGGAAATGCATATTTATGTGATGGTTTTTTACTTAAATGTTGACTTTACTTTTGTTAGAATGGTTCTGCTAGTTGGAGAATAGATTTGTTTTATCTATGAGGCCATGTTGCATTTTTCTGAGAAAGACTGTTGGATTTTCTGTTTTTTGGATCTGTTAGGATGCCTTACATACCTGCAAGATGAAGGATGCCTTTTCTTTGTTTTTGTTGGTGGTCTGTGCAAAGAGAGTATGTGATCACCAGATGCCTATGGATCTTCAATATGCTGGTTTGTAGTGCCTGCACAAGATTAGTTCTGGTGTCTTTCTGTTCTCCAATAACTTATTTCATTTTGGTTATAAGATAATCCAGTTTGATAAGCAGCTTTGTTATGTTAAAAGAAGCTACTTCTATGATGATCTGTAAAGAGAGGAGTGCACTCTCAACTTCATGCATTTTTATCCTCTCTGGAACTTGAGAGCACTTCCATCTCCCCAACGCAAGAGGCAGGATATAGCACTATGGCAATTATTCTCTTCATGTCTTGGTGTTTGTCATTGGCTTGGGTAACAATATGGTGCAGCACTATATGCTGAGCATGTTAAAAGGTCCTGGATTTGTCTGCCTGGCATGCACCTTAACCTGTGGAATATATGGCACTACCTTGTACTGTGGAATATATGTCACGTAGTGTAAGAGGTTTTTCGTATATTGGAGGTTTTTCTTTTTTGTTTGCCATGTTATTTGGCTTCTGTAAATAGATGAATGTTGGCTTTACACCATATAACTTGTAGCCTTGCATGGTGCATCTCATTTTTATCCATTATGTAATGCTGGAGGCATGAAACTAGTTTAAATATTTGATATGTTAAAGTTTAATACATTATTGTTACGTAAACTTGTTCAAATATTCTATTTCATGGTAGTGTTGCCTTTCTGATTTCTCTTACCAGTGGTGATATCATTGCATATGACTGTTTATTTTTAAAGATGGTTGATATAATTTGTGCAATGCTTGTTTATGTTCCATTTCTGCTGTCTGGAAACTTTGTAAACTGCACCGCCTCATGTATTGTCTTAACCTCTTCATATAAACTCATTGTCAGTGAACATTGATTGGTGCTTGTTTAGTTACTGATTTATTTTACTATTTTTTTCTTGTCTTCAATGATTAGTCAAGCGTGAGACTTATAAAATGCCTCTTCTGTTTTTCAGAATCTCCAAGGAGCAACTTGTCTCTGATGTCAGACACAGATGTTTCAAATGATGAAATGGTTGAACCTGCTAACCACATTCATAGTTCTAAGGTGATTTCAACTGAATTCTGAATCATATGTTGATATATTCTGATAATGACTAATATATTTTAGCTAGTCTAGAATCTGACACTTTTTAAACATTGATAATAAATTTGCAGGGTCATCTGCAAAGGAAACCAAGAGCAACTAGTAGGGATGTTGCATGGTTAGGTTCTCCATGGACTTGTAGAAAGCAGTTAACACATTACCAGTCTTTCTGTCGCAATGGCATTACCATTTCAGTAAGTTGAAGAAACCTTCTAAATTATCTATATGTGTACTTGTAGACAGATTTTGGCCTTCTTAGTAGAGTTTTTATTTATTCCCGGATTGTTGTTTATATGGTCTTCATAGCTAATTCCAGATGTTTCTGGTTGGCAGGTTCATGATTTTGTATATATGTCAGTAGAAGGAAGGGAACATTGCATTGCTTATTTGGAAGACATGTTTGAAGATTCAAAGGCAAGGAAGTTAGTTCGGGTTCAGTGGTTTCATAAGACTAATGAAGTTCTTGAAAATATATCCCCTCCAGTACCTCATGCAAGAGAACTTTTTTTTGCTTCTTGCTCTCAAGTTCTTAATGTTAAATGTGTTGATGGCCTGGCAACAGTACTTATTCCAGAACACTATGAGGAATGCTGGGCAAAACTACCTCCTGAGGCAGCAGCTCAACTTTACATGTGTTACAGGCAGTTTGACAATGGCGTCATCAAGTCATTTGACTTAAGTCAATTGGAAGGATATTGTCACCAGAAAGTTCTTTTTTCCACAGATGTGCTCTTGCCTCATTATTCACCAAAGCATGATCTGACCAGTGATAGCTGGGATCTAGATGAAGAGCAGGAAACAAACCTTGGCACAGGCTTAAACAAGGGGCCAAGAAAACCTAGAAAATCTAGGAGCTCTAGAAGATGGACTGGGGCCCTCAGTCATGGTTGTCGGCATATGGATGCCTCAGATAGTTTATACAGACTATCTGTCTCCACTGAAGTAGATGAAGATAATAATTGTACACCAGACACTAGGCCCCCAATAAAAACTATGGTGGAAAAGAGTAAGGAAGATGTGCATAGACAAGGATTAATGGGTTTTGATATTGGGGACAAGGTAGAGTTGCTTTCACAGGACAGTGGTATCAGAGGTTGTTGGTTTAAGTGCACAGTAATAAGCAAACAACCACATCTTCTAAAAGTTCGCTACGAGGATGTGCAAAATGAAGATGGAAGTAACAACTTAGAGGTTGGTGTCTTGAATTTGTTGAAAGTTATTGCTGTTAATTCATAATTTGTTGTTATTGTAAGAACTTGCTTTTTAGGTTACAATTATAGTCTGTACAAGCTTAATTTAAACTCTTCATTGCAGGAGTGGATTCAGGCTTTTAGAGTGGCAGCACCAGACAAATTAGGGATTCGAGTCCCTGGACGGCTAACTGTCCGCCCCTACCCTCCTGAAGAAGAAACTTCTAACAGCATTGTAGTTGGCACTGCAGTGGATGCATGGTGGAATGATGGCTGGTGGGAGGGTGTGGTGGTTATGATTCATGAATCAAAGGCTGAAGTACATGTTTATTTTCCTGGTATAAACTCTCTCGATTTGCCTTTTTGTACCTTTATTGTAATTTTAGTTTTTGGCCCAGAGTATGAGACAATAAGAAAATATGAACCATTTTTTTCTATGTTGTAGGTGAAAATGAAAGATCAATCTTCAAAAGAAGAGACTTGCGCCTCTCTAGGGATTGGGTCAACAATCAGTGGACTTTGGTGAAAGAGGCACTGGATGTAGCTGCTACTCAAGTTTCTTGTGACAAAAAGGATGGATTACAGTCTATGACCTTGCCTGTGAGATGTACTGTATATTCAGGTTTAGATGAGTTGACAAATTCAGCTGCATGCACAAAAAGGAGATTTTCTCCAAGTTCATCTGTTGCATTGAGACAATCCAGTGAGTTGGAGGGAGGTGGAAATTCTCATACTAATGAAAGCAATATGGAATTAAAAGAGGAGGTTGGAGTGGATTCAGCAAGTAGTGAGAGAGAACAGCGTGCATGTAATCTTGTTAATGATGGACTGCTTGGTGATTTGAGGTGGAAATCTTCAAGAAAGCGGAAACGCACCAGAGAAGCTACAGTTTTATCCAAAACTAATTCTCCTGGTGGTAAGCATACGAAAATGTCAAGAAGGAAGATGATGGATGGTAACAGGTTGAAGAATGGGGAAGACTTGTTGGACTGCAACAAGAAGGAGCTGGCCAAAAGACAGAGAAGTGGTGAAGAACTTATAAAAGCCAAAAGGTTGAGGCAAGGGCATGAAAACCTGAAACCGGTACATGGCTGCCCCATAGTAAGCCCTCTTTTCACAAATCCAATGCCTTTGTCTAATCTTGTGATGTCAAGATGAAGTCAATTGGCAATGCACATGATCCATAATTGCAGTGCACTAGTATTTTATTGACATAAGTTGGTGACAATTTTGAGCTCTTTCTAAAAGGAAGCCAAGTCCAGGATGAAGTTTACTAACAAAACTCTGCTCAACCAAGCTGGGAAGTCGAGAGGCTGATATATGTGTGAAGATTGGTATATGGTAGATGTGTGAGGAGGCATGATCACAAGGACCTCATGCTTGTCTGACTTATTCCAATTAAGGCAAGAATGTGGACTGTGTACATGATGAGATTGCTTTGTAATCTATGTGAGTTGAGTTATAACCAAGGTCCTTTCTAGGTTCAGTTACGATGTATAATGCTGTAACATTAATACTGTCAATAGGTGTTGACAAAAATGATAGAATCTGGTACAGGGGAGATGAAAAATTATGGATATGAGAAGTGGCATTAAAAATGCAGCAGTTCAGATTTTTTAATTTCATTGAAGTTTCCTCTGCATCATGCAATCCAGTTGTAATGTGTAAAATCCATATATTTTAAACAAGGGCATTTGCCTATGCCCATTGCAGTGGTAATGAAATGATCAGATTGAAGTGGTTTGTCCTATGCTTACTTTTGTGTTTTCATCAACAAATATGAGCTTACATTAATTGTTTTCTTGTCAAGTGGTCTTTTTTATGAGCTTGGGCTATACAACCTTAAAATAATATTTTCAGATGCTTTATGATCGCTAAATACTGGGCATGAATAAAAGATTAATAGTCATCGGACAATGCATTTTTCATTGCAAAGGGTGAGCTCAAGTTACCAAATTATTTCAAGAACTGTGACATGTGATGCTTCTCTTTACATTTACTCAACAAACCCTTCCTTTCACATTTTTGTTCATTCTAGAATGGACAAATAGTTATCAACCTTGTTTTTGTGTTGCCTTGTTGCAAATGACATCCATATTTGTGCTGCGTGGGCACTGCCAACCACATTGCCCTTCAAAATAGCTGCAATAGTTGGTCAAATCTGCAACTAGTAGTGTCAAGTGTTTCAATGCCTTGTCCTCCCATTTCTATAAATCTGGAAGATTTTTGCAAATATATCTTGTAGATTTTTTCAGTATTTGCACCATGGATGGAAGACACGTCACTGTGTGATGCTAAGTCCGAACTCTAATTTACAAAGGAAAAGAGAAGGCCAACATAAAAAAAATGAACTCGGGGAATGCTTATGTTTTTGTTGTTTTTTCTAATATTGTGTCAAGAGTAGGGTGCTCTACAGCCCAGATGATAGAGGTGTCAGGTAAAGAGTGTAGCAATTGGTCTGACATCTACTGTGCAAAGTAAAAGAGAGGTCTGCTGTAAAAAAAATAAACTAGCATATGTTGTGGTGCAACCTACAGCCCCGAGGGAAAAATGTGTTGTGTAACATTAAGTCTGATGTTCAATTTGCAAGGATAGAAGAGGCCACTGGCACAAAAATATTAAAATAAAAAATAACCTAGCATAGATCCATCTTATTGATGGATCTTTTAAGGTGTTTATTAGATCCAGGGTTTGAGATGGATCTATGCTAGTTTTGAAAACCAGTGGTTGTTTACATTGCAGGTCATAAGATCCATTAGCTCTAGCAGGCACAGGGGGGAAACTAAAAATATACAGGAGCAGACAAGGAGGATGGCATTGAATTAAAAACTGCTACTTGGCAATGCTTATTTATTTATTATTATATGGTATATAAAATTTGATCCATTTTAACCTTGTTTGAAGAAAAACCAAATGAAGGGATCCACTCGAAAGTTGGTAGTAGAAAACAAATATCATATTAAGGATGTTGATCTGACAATAATATATGATAACTGTTTCCTATGGGAAAAAATATGATAGCTGTGTAGAAAATCCTTTGAGTACTTGATCATGATCTATGGATAATAAATGAGGTAAAACAGTTGGTCCTGATTACAGAGCTTAATCTAGAGGAAATCAAGAGAGTTGAGCCTGTGACCTATCCAATTTTAGGGAAGAGATCTCATTTCTGGTTCATGACTATGACTACTAGAGCTAACCCTTGAAGCTAATTATTAATTACTAGTTACAATGCACATGGCTATTACTTAATTATATTTAATTATTAATTAGTTATAGACAACTGCCATATAGCTTGATGGTGCATCTTATCTGGAGAAGAAAGGGGAAGTTCTTGACATATTCAACCAGTGTGCTAATTGTTTTCCCATTTTTTTTTATTTTGAGTTGAAGTGCTATGCTCAAACCTAATTCCATGTCTTATTAGTCACCTATGTCTCACCAAGGGCGTGGGATGTTGCATGAGCTGTACTGCTGGCTGTAGTTGGATTCAATATCGAAACAATTAATTTATAGATAATTGGAGCAAGCAAATTGATAAGAGGCTTCTATTTCGGCAACTGTGGAGGATTTGTATACAATTAAAATTAAAACTGGTTGAATTGCTAATTGATCTAATCCATCAAGTCTTTAACAAATGATTTGTTGCTTTTCGATGGTCTATGGATCAAGACAATGCTATGGCTTGACCTGCTAGGGCCAAGTTCAAATTAGTTATACGAGCAGACTAAGAGAATAAGTCCTAGGACAGACCAAGAGATAAGCAATAGGGATGACCAGATGGCTTGAGACGCTTTCCTTTGCGACTTGTGATTTCCCCCAGGAATCGAGGTATAGAGATTCTGTTTTGTGCTTTGGCACGCAAAAGGTATTAACTCGCCAAGCCAACTATCGGAGAGAAAAGCCGATAGGTAGGCCTCACCCCATTAATTCAATTGCTTTCTTAGAATGCAAGCTAATGGAATAGTTGGGGTCCACTTGAATAGATGAATTTTTGCTTGCTTAATAAATTTTATCTCCAGTGATTATTCTAACAAAAAACAATTTACACGGTGAAAGCATGGTTGTTTTAAACAAGGCACATCTGAGTTTCAATCTAACTTCGAGGTAGAATTGTTTTTCTTTTCCCCCTTGGAATTGAAGTGGGATAATATTAACCAAAATTTCTATGCAATACTAGCTACAAGAAGTTTGTGTTTATAGACCAAAACTAAGCTTGGAGGATAAAGCTTGTTTATTGCCAAATTAGCTTTAAAGGGCCAAAGCATGGTTTGCTTTAACTAGGCACAACTGACTTACAATCTAACTTCGAGGTAGAATTTTTTTTTTGCCTTTCAGATTGAAATGGGATAATATTAACAAAAATTTCCATGCAACATACTAGTTACCGAAGTTGTGTTTATAGATCAAAACTAAGTGCCGAGGATAAAGCTTGTTCAATGCAACCCCCAAGCTGTACATGTTCTATGCCTCACACCAACAGGTGGTGCTGCCCTTGTATGCCATGTGCCATATTGCTGGTGCAACAGGTGGAGTGCAGCCATAGAACTCTTTAGTGTTAATGCCATGTGGCACAAGTTGTTGTGTGCTGTTTGACAGCATCGGCTGTTCCCCTAGTGTTATAATATGCGTAGCTTTATAGTATGCCTTGTAGTATGGCCAATAAAAAAGGACCCTAGACAAAGATGTTGAGCTCAAAAATTGATTCAGAAAGTAAGATCCATATATGTAGTGGCCTATAGTTTAACATGAGCTTTACATTCCTCCTAGGTCATGGCCACTATTTTAGAAGTACTTGCAATCTAGACTCTTGTAGCCCCGGTTCACTGCATAACGTCGGATAACTATCCTACAACTACTTGCTTATAACCTCTAAGATCGTTTGCTGTGTGGCATTACTTAAGAATCATCTCTGCAATAGCTTTCCTGCTACCACTAAACTCCAATTGATTATTAAGTGGAGGTGGTTTTCATTACCCATCTCATATTCGAGGGCTGACCCCAGTCTTCGCTATCTATTATTTCATTATGAAAACTATGGTTCTCCTCACCTAAAGACTAAATATTCTTCCCAGCCTTACACAAATGGAGTCTTCACTATCTATTATTTCATTACGAAAACTATGGTTCTCCTCACCTAAAGACTAAATATTCTTCCCAGCCTTACACAAATGGACTGGTCCCCTTCCCGCAAGATGTGGCTCATGTACAAATCTCAAATGCAAGCCTAATTTATCATCTTCTCAAATCCTTTCTTGCCTCACTACCTTTCCATTCAGTTAACATTGTTTTCTTGTGCTAAAGAAACTTATTTATTCCACACCCAATGAGCCAAGAAAATAGGGAACAGAAAGGGGAACACACAGTTTCCTCCACCTTAGGAGAGATTTCCTTTATTGCTTTGTCTAAATGTCGAAAAAAATCGGCCTTGAGAATAATTCGGTGGGGTTTAACAAATGGAATTTAGGACAAACTAAAGAAAAAATTGGAATTACTCGGCAAAATGTCTGCAGGGAAAGGGAGCAAATTGGAAAAAGTAAAAAAATTGGAAGAAATCAGTAGGGAGAATAAATTGGAAAATTGCCAATTTCATGGCCTTCACATTGCCTTCTATGAAGGAATAATAAATAGGTTCCAAGAAAATGAAATGCACCGCATAAAAGGAAAGTATTTTCTTTTAACTTTGAATAAATAAGTTTAGCAAAGGCAATCCAAATAGAATAACAATAATTTTTAGGAAGACATAGAAAACATTACAAGAAAACGTTACAGGACACCTTTCAAAAAGAAAATTTTAGATTGAGACTGAAAGAACTTCTCAGACCAGCACATGGCATAAATCCATAATTCATTAATTAGCAGGACTCAGTGAATGAAAGTAACACAAGACATAACCATGCACACAAGATGGACAAAGCTGGCTTTGATTAATATCAAAATTTGAAATTACATCATGCAACATGAAAGTCTAATTATATCTCTCTTTTTTTCCTTTTTTTTATCTTCCTGCTTATTGCATTTCCCAGGGAAACCCACTGGGTACTTTCCCTCATTCTGAGGATGGTACTCAGCGTAAAGTGGATTCTTCAGTCAAAAATTGGCTCATGAAGAGAGCAAGCATGTCACAAAGAGGGATTTGAACCCAGTCTGGGGAGGACAAAAACGTTTTTCTAAGTCACTTGAGCTACAGCCAATTGACATGTCTGATTATATCTATGGTGCCCAAAGCTGAAATCTTGTCTTAATTAATTAAAATCAAGTTCTGAGCAACATAATTTAAGCTTATGATTGGCTCATGAAGAGAACAAGCATGTCACAAACAGGGTTTTGTACCCAGGGGGAGGACAACAACTTTTTTCTCGGCCACTTGAGCTACACCCATCTGATTATATCTATGATGTCCAAGCAACAAAATTTAAGCCTATAATTGGCTCATGAAGAGAGCAAGCATGTTACAAAGATGGATTTGAACTGAGGTTGTAGGACAACAAATTTTTTCTTAGCCACTTCAGCTTCACCCAATTGACTTAAAGTCTGATTGTATGTATGATGCCCAGAGCCAAAATCTTGTCTTAATTAATTAAAATCAAGTTCCAAGCAACAAAATTTAAGCCTCTGATTGCTCAATAAAAAAGACAGGTGATTGTCTTTCCTCCTTTATATAGTCGTTGAAATTCTGGTATTTATATACTTAGCCAAAATCTCGTCTTAATTAATTAAAATCAAGTTCCAAGCAACACAATTTAAGCCTCTGATTGCTCAATAAAAAAGACAGGCGATTGTCTTTCCTCCTTTATATAGTCGTTGAATTTCTGGTATTTATATACTTGTCCTTTTATAGCTGGCTGAGAGTCTATAGATGCTTCTGAATCATGGTCCAGACAACAGTGACTCTACAATTAAGATGGGCTTGGTACCCAAACAGATCATCTTGCATCTCAAGAATACATGGACAATGTCATTCAGTAAGGATTCCATCATTTGATTGGAAAGTGTATTTTTGAAAAAGTGCCAATATCCTCCGGGTTGGGACAACCTACCATTCTTTCAACTGCCCGTCTTCTTCACCACCAACACAACAATTTGGTATCTTATAATAACATTTTCCCCAATCCAGCTGAAATAAGGCCAATACATGTTTCTGTGTCAAATGACATAACTATGTTTTGATGTTATCTTTCTCTTGATTAAGTTCTGCTGTGAATTTTATGTGGCCCTGAACCACTCTAATCTTATCCACGAGTTACTGATACACTCCCCTTATTTGTGCAGTAAGACTCATCTAATTCGACCGTCTAATCAAATTAATAAAAGTTGTAATCCAAAGTGTCATCAAGAATCTTAAAAAGTTCATGGGCAGAGAAATGTAACTCTCCGAATAAATTAAATATTCGGAGTTACATCAAATCAATCAATAACCTATACCTAAGATTTGGGACCTGGGTTTCCTCCCCCTGGTAATAGCCTTCTTTACTTTCAGTAATCTGTTCCTTACCTGGTTCCAAAGACACATTGAGTTTCAAACTCCTGAATTTGGAAATTATCCATAAGAACAAGAGCATCATACTGACTCAAATACCTTTTTCTTCTTTGATCTATAATCTGCTGCATCCATTCATCATTTTAGCTTTCCCACCTCGGGTGGTTAGAGCTTCTTTTCCTATATTGGATGATCTTTCTGAGATTTTGAAGCCGATCACATCTGTTGTGGAAAACTAGTTATTTGTTCAATATCTATACATTAGCTAACTGAGACTGATTGGATAAAAGTTGCTTCACCATATCTCCTTTTTTTTCTGACACAAACTATCCATTTTTTGGCCAATGCAGGACTGCAACTCCTTCGATGTGTTGCTACGGGGATTTCAAGTAGAGCTCATACATTAATTGCACTGAGGATCCTTCGATGTGTTGCCACGGGGATTTCAAGTAGAGCTCATACATTAATTGCACCGAGGATCGAATCTGGGCTAGTTTTGGTAAACTCCAACCAGTCCACTGCTAGACCACAGCCCAACCGACACTAAACTGTATCTCCCTTACCCGTATCCTGGTCACTGAGAATTTTAGCTTTCTTGGATTTCACAATATCATTCTCATGCTCTAACATAATTTTCTTCCCTTTCTTGTGCGGGTTTTCATCTCCATCACCACCTGCAGCCCCTGCTGCATTTCCTCCACTAGAGTCCTTTATAGCTGCAGATTTCAAGAATCCTGTTCATATCTTGTATTTTGTAGGAGCTTCAAAGGCATTACCCTTTTTGGTTTCATCCTCGTATGTTCATGCCTGACAATTAAGTGGGATCTGAGTTAGAGCTGTGAGACTAATATATTATGGACCTACTTCATCAAAATCTTCTTCATTGTTCCCTTGCCTGCCAAAACCTGAGGTAGTGTTTTGACTTGGAGTTGACATCTTGACCATCTTCCTTCGTGCAACCTAATCCCAAATTTCTAGGTTTCTGAAATGATTGATGCTCAAGATCCTTGATGTAATCATGATCATGGTATCTGACATGTTTCATGTGTTAACAAAAACACCCACAAATCCAGTGGCCAGTGGGCTGTGGTTTAGTGGTTGAAACAGGGTGTCACCATGTTAATGATCCAGATTCAAATCTCCGTGGGCACAAGTAGGTCGTTTTACTCGCAATGATCACTGAAGGTCCATGAGATAAATTACATTGCTCCTGCAATGCCCATAGTTTTGGATTTCCAACAGTCTGCCCAATTGAGAGGAAAATAGAAGCACTGGGCCAGTCATCAACCAGTGTAACCCGATGACAAATCTTTGTCAACACAATTAATACATCATCCATTGTAGTGCATTGCTATTTGAGGCTCATATATACTGTCATTTTCTTTCTGTCTACCTACTTTTGAGTTGATCACAGATTATTATTATGTATATTAGCAGGTTTCTGAACAGTATGTGCGAATTATTATATATTTTTTTCAGGGAAAAAAACCTTAGGGGAAACCCAAGGGATGCTTCCTTGCATTTGTGGATAGCATCCCTAGTAAATCCGTCGTGGATATCATCTCTAGTAAATCCATCGGTGTAGACTAGTGTGCCTTACCTTGGGTATTTGGATTGGACACATACTTGCAGGGAACTAGCCAAACACCCAACAACATTGACGACAACTGGTTGAGCTAATCCTTGAGTTTTGTTTTAAATTTGAAGAACATGGGGGTGGGCTTTGATCCACTTATGTGTGCATGGATTACAAGATTATTTAATATAATCTCTTTGGGTTCAACCACATGTTCAACCACTACCTCAAACCTTCACAGAGATTGAACCTTACCCAATAGTGTAAAACTCCTTGCTACTCACCAATGGATCCAACCCCCTTGGACATGTAACTTATATACACAAAACACACACGAAGATCTCATTCATTGGAATGTTTTCCATTACCTTGGCACGCCGGTGTGTCTTCCTACCCCAACCCCAGGGGAGGTTTTTCTCATACAAGTTGTGGGTATAACTGAATTCTGAAGCTACATTGAAGTTGCCAGCGGTTAGGACTTTAAGCCCAAATACCCACATAGGCATGGAATGTTCTCACCAAAAGACTAAAAGCACGGCGCGAGAAGAAATAAAGGATTGCCGATTACCTACAGGGTCATACTCCCGGTAACAGTGAGAATTCGCTGATAAGTGTATCGATAAATGTTGAAGGTATGGTCACCAAACGAACAGACAGTTGGCAAATTAATGAAAACCCTGTTCAAAAATTGTTTGACGAAACACCTGAACGGCGTTTTGGCCTAGTAGAGGGGTTTCAAATATTTGTGAATGAGGATTATCACTTTGCAGGTGAAAACCATGCAAGGTCCCCTTCATTAAGAGTTCAGGCATATAATTAGGTGGAGGAAAATAACTTACAAGGATTTACCGGGCAACAGCGTAATGTTGGCACCTCGAAAGCCAACGTGACATGGCCTAGAGGAGGGGTTTCAAATATTTTTGAAGGAGGATTATCACTTTGCAGGGGATCCCTTCATTGAGAGTCCAGGCATATAATTAGGTGGAGAAAAGAAACTTACAAGGATTTCCCTGGCAACTGCGTAATGTTGGCACCTCGAAAGCCAACGTGACATTAAGCACAGATCTGCCATTAAACATGCATAAGATTCAACATTAAAGCTAATCTGAAGTCATGATCGTGAGCAAAGAAGGCATAAAACATAAAGAGTATCCAGATCTGCTATATTAATGAAGGATCAAAGCAGTGTGTAGCATGCGCGCCTCCCTTACCGACGGAAGACAAAAGGACGAAGAGTTTTCAATCCCCTGTTTAGACCATGGAACCCAGAAACAAACGTAAAATGAATGATGGAGAAAGGAATGAATCTCTAAGCCTATATGTGATCATATGGTATGCGTGCTCGCTAAAGCCTTCCATTTTCCATCAAAAAAAAATAAAAAACTCTACAATATATGAGTTTGAAGAAACATATCGGCGAATTCACATTGTTTTACATTATAATTTTTTTCTTTCTATATATTTAATCCAAAATGAATTGTTGAACCCAAAAATGCTTTGGTTTAGTGGTTTTTGTATGTTTAGGTTTAGTGTTTGAGTTATGGTGTTAAGGGCTTTGTATGTTTAGGTTTAGCGTTTGAGTTATGGTGTTAAGGGCTTTAAAGCTTCCATCTAGATAGTAAAAGTCCTTTTGCATAGCTTGGTGGTACTTTGAGTTTAAAGATTGATTATCATTGTTTTGAGAAGTTTGCGGAAGTGTTAAAAAATGGTTAAAGTAATTGCATGTAGAGTTTTTTGCTATGTGGAGACATTGACAAAAGGAGGGGAGCTTGATGATCTATGAGCTACACAAACTTAAGGTAGGTGGAAGGGATGCATGCAATGGAAAGCATGTAGCTCTATGGAAAAGCTTAGGACAAAGTGTTACCTTCGCTCTTTGTGCTCCACACTTTGCATAAGATGTAAAGGTTGTAGAGGCTAGTGTGTTCGGAGGAAAGAAGGGAGTTGGAATGGAGTCCAACTTTGCACTTTGCACAAAGCGAAAATGACACAAAGGCTAGGTTTGTGGAGCATGAAACATATTTACCTCTGTATCCGTACTCTGGCATAACAAAAGAAACCTACATAAACCCCACAATCATGTGGCCATTCAACAACCAATCTGAGGTTTCCACACTGCAAATCTATAAGAAAGGTCAGCAAGGGTGTTACATGTAGTGGAAAGAGCGATACATCCAAGAGGAACCCATAATGGTTCTTGAGTCTCTTGGCCCTTTGGGAGAAATCAAATCATTGGCGGAGGTAATAAAGAGGCCATTGGAGGATGAACGAGGGGGTCATTGTTGAGGACGAATGACATTGATTGTTGGAAAGCTTGGGAGGCTAGGAGTGCATTAATAGAAAGACCGAAGACTCAAAAGAAGAAATATGTTCCTAAATAAAAAAGATGAAGAGGATTTTGAGCTTATCCAAGGAGAATAAATATTAACTCTTAGCCAAAAAAACAATTTGAAAGACAACCTAGAAGTAATATTACACAAAACTCTGTTAGAGGGTTTAAGCTCACATTTGTAATCCTTCTTGAGCATAAAAAGAGCCAAATAAAGACACTTTCTTGGTTTTCCCAAAATTGATTTCCAGGGTAAAATCTTTGTTATTTTTGTGTATGATTGTTTTTCTTCAACATTGTTTCTTGCAAGTAATACATAGTCAAAATTGATGCACAATGAAATAACAAACAAAGATAAACAATTTATTTTCTACAACATTAATTAAGGTTCATGTTGGTGAATTGACTTGACCATAGGCTGAACGATTACAAATCATGTTAGTATCAAAGGCCAAGTTTAAAAACAAAAAACAACTTGTATGGTAAATACCCATAGTGTATACTAGAAGAGTGGTGAGCCATTGTTGCAAGGTCTTGGAAGAAGTAGGGAACCAAAAATGATGGGAACTTCGAACAAGGAATAACCCAAGGAAGACCTAGAAGTTGGGTTTACTTGCATGGAACAAAGCTTGATTGATATGGTAACATAACTATTGGAAACTAAGGACGAAGAGAGGTGTCTTGCAAGGATGTATGACAACTAAAGGATGAACTAATTAACGATTCAAGTAATATTGACTAGACTCATCCTTTGTCTTCCAATACTCCATTTAAGGTTGAAGCAAAACTTGAAATACTGATATATGATGGTTAAGTTGACACTGAGAAACTCATTAGCTAGTTGACACAACTAGAGGTCTATTGTAACGTCCCCCAACTTAACCAAAGAACATTACTTGCGGAAAATACACATAAATACAAATGTTTTTTGCTAACTAAATTCATGTAGCTTATGAGCTATGAATTATACACAGATTTAACTATTCTCTGATACCATATAAATAAATGCATATACGACATTCCAAAAAGAACATGAAGGTCGCGCCCTCACTAAGACAAAACACACAAGTAACAACCTTTGTACTGCATGCAACAACTATTCTCAGTGCGCGCACAATAGGCTTGTACTACACACATTAACTATTTCCAGCGCATGCAACAATTCAAGCATCACGTCATAATCTGTTACCGTTGCTTACTAAAAATGATTATCACATACATTTAAATGTAAAATTAAGAACAACATGACATTCAAGCTCATGCAATTGTCCATATTAGTCAAACATGTAAATGTAACTAATAAATTCACTACAACAACACATAATTCATTCTCATGCAGAGAGTAAAACACACAACAATTAAACTCATAAATAACTCAGGAAATAGATAAACACTTATCTTTTAAAACAATTGTGCAACCAATTGCTTGGGAATGACGTTCCACCCAACCATAGACTCATTGTTTCAAATCTCAACAACAAGTCACCCTCAACCTGGGGCTAGGAATCCACATGAAAAGGGCGACTCTCAAATCTACTCACAACTCAATACCCCACAACCCATTGGCATTCTCCTACAACTATCTCGAATTTCCTCTAGCTCTTTTAACATAGTTACCAACTTAACGAGAACTCTACAAAGTTCTCGTTTTTTTGGGGGTCCAATTTGTTACCCCGTTTTAAAAAAATGGTGCTATCGGTAGCACCCTACCTCCGTTTTTAGATGTTTTTTTGATATTTTAATTTTTTTGATCCACAATGTTTCCACATTATTTTTTTAAATGTTTATTTTTCATCTATTTTCAACTTTTTTTTTTTTCTAAATTTTTATTTATTTATATTCAATGATGTTTTTAGTCGTTTTTTCATGCTTCTTTCAATCTTAAAAATATTTTTTACCATTTACTTTTTTGAAGTTACGATTTTTCATATAATTTTGTCTCCTTAATTATTTTATTGTTCCATACTTTTTAAATATAGTGAAAAACACCATTTTTAACACATTGTTTACGTTTACTTCAATACATAAAAAAAAATTGTAGTTAAATAACACTATTTTTGAATATTTAGCAAAAACATACACATATTATAGCCATATATAATAAAAAACTTATACATTTTGGTACATATTGCTTAAAATAACATGTCAAATAAAACATTTTTATGGACATAATTGAACCAAAAAAATCAAAATTTTATAAAAAAATATCATTTTCTCTCATATTTTTATACATTTGAAGTAAAAAATGACAACATTTAATAAAATTTTCCAATGTATAGTGATTCACATACAAATAAACGAAAAAAAAGAAAAAAGAAAAAAGAAAAAAGAAAAAAGAAAAAAAAGAAAAAAAAAAAGATTCATCACAAAACAACATTAGATACATCTTTATTCTTATTTTAAAATCTGAAAGTCAAACCATTACAATTATAGCTCATCAAAAATTTGCAAAATTGAGCATCGTCTTCAAAGACATCTTTAAACTAATCAACAATATCACATATCCCAAATTCATCATTCTCAACACACACATTATCATATTCTTCGACGCCATTTTGTGCTTCCATTGTGTCATTTTGTTCTTCCATTGGTTATTTGATATTCACAAGTTCTCCAAAGTGATCCTTTCCAATCATTCTTCCTAATGGTAGTTGAGGTTCCGTTGACAATTTTTCCACCTTTGATTCACTAAAATCTCCTTTCCTAAAGCCAACTTCTTGCATTTCATTTGGAAGAGCTGGAATAACATTAATTATTTGTTGAATAAAACTGCACCGCATTGAGTCACTTTCAATGGCTATGCAATTCCTTCCTTTTTGTAGGAAATACGCTAATGTTGTACCTAACCACCAAATACAAAATAAATAATGAAGTTAGATACTGTAAAATACATAAATTAAAAATAATACAAGATTGAAGTATGATTTCATAAATATTAGATCATAATTCTTACCTGAACCCAAGAACAAATCCAAAACCAAATCTCCTTCATTTGAAAATGTATCTATAAGATAATTAATTAATGCTTGTGGTTTTTGATAAATGTCAACCATCTCTCCTTTCAAATCTTTTTCCTCATATGTTAGCTTTCTAACCACAACATTGTATACCAATATACTGCTAGGAGTCTCTCCATCCTTTGCATTGACAAGAATAAAATTATAAGAATAATCTTTTGTCTAGGTTGCAATATGTATACTCTCAAAATCACGCTTAAATTATTCTCTATTGGAGCTCTGAATATTAGGCTTGTGTCTGTAACATAAATAAGTGCAAATTCAATTAACTTGTGAATTGATAAAATTGTTTTCTAATCTTAATTGCTAAACATACACTTTCAATATCTTACCAAATAAACTGCATCCTTGTCTTTTCTTTCCCCTTGAAGCTTGATTGTACTAATCCTTATTGTGCGTCTGAATGAAATACTAGAAATCTCCAAAATGGTGATGTTGTAATTTCTGTAAACCCCATAACCACTTTATTGAAAGATTGGTAAGTATAAGGCTCAATATCATATCCAATGTTTTGGATATTATAACCATGATGGATATTCACAATAAATAAGGAGTATTCTTTTTTAGGAACAATATTTGCAAGTTGTTCACAATCACCTAATTGTTAGAATATAGAAGATGGTGTGCTCGTTTTACCATTGACGATACCCTCGTCACCCAACCATAGGCCGAAGCCTCCCTCCGAGCACCTTAACCTTGACTGAGAATTCCTCTGGAAGCAGACCCTAGGCTAGATAGACAAACAAAGGGTAGAGCACCTTTCCCCAATGATAGCGCATCACAAAAGCTGATCAGATAGTCCAAACCCTCGCCAATAGATAGTCCAAGCCAACACTAAAAATAGCTGCTGCTGCAGCTGCACCTGCAGTCCTCCTCCACACATGCACACCAAACTGGAGCTGCAGTGCGCACCAAACTGGGAACTGCAATTATGAGATTCTATCAAATGAGAACTGGTGCCCTGTATTTATAGTGGTTCTGCCAGTTTTGCTGGGGCCGACTTCTCCTTCCGGATATGTGTTTGTTCAGTATATTATTATTAATTCTGGCCGACTTCTTCTCTTGGAGGCTAATAACCTAATATAAATTATCTTCTTGAGCCGACAAGGCTTCTAGGGTTATTAGCCAATTCATTAGGGTTTCTCTTGCTTCCCAGAGTCTTCTATTCTCTTCAGGTTCACATGTGGAGGTAAATACCTCCCACAACTACCATAATATTAACACTCCCTCCTAGCTAGAGAGGTATTTATAGGTAATGGACTTGAGCACAAAAACATACCATTTACCCGGTAGCATCAATATAGTCATCTAGATTACTTCATAACTAGATCATGAGCATCACCATCATCATCAGCTGCATCATCTCTCAAAACCATACTTCATCTGAGTAATTAGATATGATGCTGGATAAGTCACTCTCATCATAGAGTGATACAAGAGGAGTAAGAGCTCTGAACTGTTTTCTATCTGGAAAATCTCTGTTCATCATTCATCTGAATGATCATTATCTCCAATAAACTGTTGATAGTTTTCAAGGCAATTTGAACAAGGATAGAACACACCTATGTCTATTCATAGTAGTATATAACTACAATTCCGTGGTTCACTATCACACCAAGTAACACACAAGTACTTGATCAACAATGTAATGGTTGCGAACAATGTAACATATCCACCACAATAGTCCTCATCTACTGTCATACAGTCTTCATAACAAACATCTGATAACAACCTGCATAGAAACAATGTTATGATATATACTGAATTATTTGGGCCAATCTTTCACTCACATCTGTGAGCTCTGAAAGAATATATGCCTCAAAATAGTGAAACATATTCACCATCATCTGATGCCATTCTACATAGAAAAACATTGTTAAACATAAATTGAATCATCTAGGCCAATCTTTCACTCACGTCTATGAGATCTGAAAGAATATTTTCCCTCATGGGCTATCTGCCCTATTCTTCTCAACCAAGGAAGAATGATTGTTTCTGATTTCTGAGCCTGAACCATTTCTCAACATGGGCCATTCTTCCTACACTAATCAAAGTGCACCCTGGATAGAATGTATAAACCTTAAGAAATGTTTGGACCATTCCCCACCCTGGGCCATTCCTCCTACACTAATCAAAGTGCACCCTGGAGAGAATGTATAAACCCTAAGGAATGACTGTCCGTGATTGCTGAGCCTGGACTATTCCCCACCCTAGGCCATTCCTCCTACACTTATCAAAGTGCACCCTGGAGATAATGTATAACCCTAAGGAATAATTGTCTGGACCATTCCCCACCCTGGGCCATTCCTCCTACACTTATTAAAGTGCACCCCGGAGAGAATGTGTAACCCTAAGGAATGTTTGTCCTGCATCAACTTCCAAAACGGACCATTCTTCGAAACTGCTCACAACTGTGAACTTTGAAAGAATCACTGCCTGACGAGGCAGACCATTCTACTTGACCACTACTCAGAGTGTTTGCCAAGAAGAATGACTGTCCTAGAACACTCCCCATGTTAACTACAATGGGAAGTTGATGTCTATGATACATCAACAATCAATCTGCCTCCCATGTTAACTACAATGGGAAGTCACTATCCGTCAGAAATCTCAATCCA
>SNQJ01S0007201.1:164841-183982 GCA_010110895.2 Picea sitchensis
ATGGTGTGCTCGTTTTACCATTGACGATACCCTCGTCACCCAACCATAGGCCGAAGCCTCCCTCCGAGCACCTTAACCTTGACTGAGAATTCCTCCGGAAGAAAACCCTAGGCTAGATAGCCAAACAAAGGGTAGCGCACCTTTCCCCAAGGATAGTGCATCACAAAAGCTGATCAGATAGTCCAAACCCTCGCCAATAGATAGTCCAAGCCAACACTGAAAATAGCTACTGCCGCAGCTGCACTTGTAGCCCTCCTCCACACGTGCGCACCAAACTGGAGTTGCAGTGCACACCAAACTGGGAACTGTAATTATGAGATTCTATCAAATGAGAACTGGCGCCCTGTATTTATAGTGGTTCTGCCAGTTTTGCTGGGGCCGAATTCTCCTTCTGGATATGTGTTTGTTCAGTATATTATTATTAATTCTGGCCGACTTCTTCTCTTGGAGGCTAATAACCTAGTATAAATTATCTTCTTGAGCCGAAAAGGCTTCTAGGGTTATTAGCCAACTCATTAGGGTTTCTCTTACTTCCCAGAGTCTTCTATTCTCGTCAGGTTCACACGTGGAGGTAAATACCTCCCGTAGCTACCATAATATTAACACTAATATCACTTTATATTGAAAAATGTCGAACCCATTCCAAATGTAGTGATCAAGAGTGTCATCAAGTTGAACATTTTAAACATGTCTCCTTCTTTCTCTTTCAAACTTGGCTTTTTAAATAAAACTTTTGAAAGTTTCAGGTAGTCCATTTGCATTATTCTTTGACATATTTAATGAAACAAACAAACATATAGTTATATATCTATAACTATTAAAATAGAAATAAATTAACTTACAAATGAATAATATGAATGTAATAAATCAACATAACTTTTTGAATGCAACAAAAAATTGTTTCAATACTGCTAAAGAGATTGAATCTGGATAGTTGACTTTAACATCATCCCAACTTTCTTCATTCAACATCTTGACCATTTCCTCTTGTATTCTCATATACACCTTGTGACTAAATAAAACAAAAATAATGTTAAACTGAAAAAATTAATTTTCTTGTCCTGACATAAATAAAAATAACTCAACAAACTTACTTTTTAAATTCATCACACATTTCTTCCATTGACAATTCTCTCGACCTAACACGTGATAATATAGTTATGATAAGTTTATCATCCTTCACTCCTTGTATTGATCTCCAAGGTATTATAGTCATATCATCTGGAAGATTTTTTATGTCAGGACTTATCTTAGTTATGCCACATATCAATGGTTTAGCCTTCTTAACTCTCTCATTTTTTATACTAATATTTTCCTATAGGGTGAAGATCTCATCTATCAAATCCCACACCTGTCCAGTTCTAAATCCCAATTGAAATTAACTATCCACAACTCTAAACATATCACTTCCTTTGCGATTTTTTTCTTTTGTATTTTCATCATCAAGTGGGAATTTTATTTCCATACAACATTGCTTCCGAAACTTGACATCAACATTTGATCTCTCCCCACAACATATTTCAGAAAATTCATTATGGATAAATCTCACCCTTTGAATGAAAGTCATAGACATTATGTACTCGTTATCTGTGTTATGACCCCATGCCAGTAACTTTGCTTTTGAATATGTTAAACCGACATAAATTATGCATTTGACTATCTCAAAAAGAGGATTATAGGGATATTCTTGCATCGATTCTCTTCTAGCCTACGCAAAATGATTTCCTCCAATCACATAATATTTGTAGTCAAAACATTTTGATCTATCAATTCTTCCCTCGTAGGAACTTCCATTGGGTCAACAAGAACTAGGTAGTCAACCACATGTGCATTTGGATTGTACCTAATCAATGCTTTCAAATTGTGAATATGCAAGTGATGCAGTTTTCTAATTTGATATTTTTCTTTCCCTTTTGTGGGTTTATAAAGTTGTTTCACATTCCACTGAAATGTGTGGCCATCATCAACTAAGTTTTCCATCCTCATTCTATTTCGAATGACATTTGTGTTGTTTTCATAATACCATTCTCTAGATCAACACTTGATGTTATTATTTCTCTGCTACCTTTAGGAATTTCACTATAATACTATGAGCTAACGATAACTTCTTGAACATTATCAACATTTGTTTTCTTCCTCTTATGATTTAAATGTGTTTCATCTAAATCAATGATTTCTTCATAATCAATAGGAATAGACTCATCATCACCCATCACTCTTTTGCATTTATCTTGTTTATTCTTTTTGCGAGAAGGAGTGATAACCTCATTGCAACCAATCTCAACAAAATCTTCGTTTGGAGTTTCCTCATTTTCAAATGTAACCCTTTTAGGATTTCTAGAATGAAGATTTTTCTTTCTTCTTTCATGTTCTTCTCTATCTACTCTTGCAGGTTTAACCTCCATTACTTTCTGTTTCTTTTTCCTTCCTTCTTGTGTCTTTTCAATATGAAAAGCATTGATGACATCCATGATATTATTCTCTGTAGAGTAAATCCCCACTAACATATGTGAAAGTTGTTTAACAAAATCCTGTAAAAATAAAATATAACATTTTCATGTTAAATAAAATTAAAACATTACCATGATACTAAAAATAATAAACGACATAAAAATAGAAATAAAAAACTTACATTTCCTTTCTCAATGTCATCAATGATGGATGCACATAATTTTGAAAAACATTCATTCTTGTTATAATTGCTCAATTTGAAACAATATCTAAACTTGATATGAGTTCTGCCTTGTTTGACAAGTGCATAAACAATATATGTGGCTGGCACCAAACATATATCTCGTAACAAGCCAAGTGCCTGATAATTTCCTTGTACATATCTAATTCGGCACAATACAAATACATATGATCTCCATTGTTGCCTTTCTTGTCTTTAACAAACCAAGAATATTCTAGTTTGTTTTCACCTTCCACAAATTTCCACTCTCTGACATTCTTCATTGCCCTTAATAGCTCAGGTGTTATGCTATCATTTTGTTTCCTAACATTCATGGAGGTTCCAGTTGCATTTGTGGATGCCATTATTGCAGGTCGTGATATAGATATATTCATAGATAATCTCTTTCCTGCCATTTTCCTATAAGATAAAAAAATAAAATTAGGCCTTTTAAATTATAATAAACTAAAAAAAACCCATTGAATATAAGAACTAATTTAAAAAAAAATAAAAAAAATTGATCCATGGAGTTATTAGTCTTATGCTGGGACCGTGCCTTGGCCATAGGGGATGGGGCGATGCCCGACATCGCCCCATCCCGACCAGCTCCATGGCTAAGCCGTGGGTGCCGAGACTGTGACTTGGCTGCTGGGGGCCAACCCTGTGGCCAAGCCATGGGTGTGCCCTGGGGACCGTGACTTGGCCGTGGGGGCTCAACCCCATGGCCAAGCCGTGGGAACGCCCACGACTTGGCCACGGGGCTAGCCGGGTGAGGGTGATGCCGAGCATCACCCCAGCCCCCCCCGCGGTTAAGGCACAATCCCACATGACCCTGCCTTAGCCATGGAGGGGATTGGGTGATGATCGACATCACCCCAACCCCCATGACCAAGCCCCAAACATTTCCCAGTAACTACCATGGGCCAAAAATAAAAAAAACTAAGTTAAAAACAATAAAAAAGCTAAATTGTTTTACAAAATTATACCTAAATTTGACTTTTTTTTTCTTTTTACAAAATTGGATGAAGTTATGATCTTGGATTTTGGCAAGCCAACGTTCAAGCTTCCCTGAAATATAAGTTTGTGAAATAAAAAACTTGACAACATGCAAAGGGACTTTTATCTGTGTGTGCTTTCCTGTGATAAAGTGGCGAAATTTCTCTATAGCTTTAACAAGAACAAAGACATGTTTCTCAATATAAGAGTACTTGAACTCGTCATCTAATAAACTTTGGCTCATCTAAGCTACATGTTTTTCATTATTCTGGTCATCACATTGTAAGAAAATAACATAAACTGCTTCCTCAGTGGCATTAGTGTATATGATAATTTTTTTCTCAAAGTCCGATTTTGCCAGAACCAATGCGAAACTAATTCCCTTCTTAATCCTTACAAAAGCATTTTCGACTTCATATGTCCAAGGAAAAGAGCGATATTTCTTTAGAAGATTATGAATTGGTTTAACCATCAAAGCAAAATTAGGAACAAACCTGCGAACAAAGTTGATAATACCAATAAATGCTTGAACCTCCTTTTTGAAAGTGGGGGCAGGAAGGTTCAGGATAGCAACAATCCTTTCAGGATCTATGCTTATTCCTGAATTAGAAACGATATGTCTAAGGAGC
The DNA here is from genome assembly GCA_010110895.2 of Picea sitchensis. Lineage (NCBI taxonomy): Eukaryota > Viridiplantae > Streptophyta > Pinopsida > Pinales > Pinaceae > Picea > Picea sitchensis. The sequence continues at coordinate 169,138 of SNQJ01S0007201.1, forward strand.
TTGCCCTTGGTGACGCCAAAAATAGATTTAGAAGGATTTAAAGAAATGCCGAATTTTCTGCATCGCATGAGAACTTTTCTGAGATGACCAAAGTGATCCAATCGATTCTTTGAATAGACAATCAAATCATCAAGATAAACTTGGATAATATTATCGATCAGATCATCAAAAGTTATTTGCATAGCTCGCTGGAAAGTGGCACCTGCATTAGACAAGTCAAAAGGCATGTGTTCATAAGGAAATGTGCCCCATCGTGTAGTAAAGGTGGTTTTGTATCTATCAATCCTTTTTACCTTGATTTGATTATATCTAGAGAAACCATCAAGTAAGGACAACATTTGTGACCTTGCAACCTGTTGCAAAATCATTTCCATATTAGGGAGAGGAAAATAATCTTTAACACTTGCTCTATTCAATGCGCGAAAATCAACGCATAGTCGAATATGACCAGTTGTCTTCCTAACATGAAATAAATTAGAAACCCACTATGAATATTTAATTGGAAAGATTATACCATCTTTCAAAAGTTTTTCAAACTCCTTTCTAATAGTATCTTCAAGTGCAGGGTTAATGGATCTTTTTTTTTTCCTAACTGGTATTATCCTTTCCTTGATAGGAATGGCATGTTGTATGAGAGCATGATCAAAACCACAAAGATCCTCGTATGACCATGCAAAAACATCTTGAAATTCACGTAATAGTTCTGTGAATTTCGCCTTTTCTTCGTCGGAACATTGGGCACCTAATTTAACCATCTTTGGTGATTTGAAGGTCCCAAGGTTCAAGGAAATGGTATCACCCACTTTCCTTTTTGACTCCTCTTCCTTACGTGTTTCTTTGTTGCTCACATCACTCGACAAAAATGAACTCTCAAGAGGAGTCAAACCTTTTGGAGATTTGTCATCTTCCATAGATATGATTTCCTTAGGCTGAAACAATACATTTTGTATGAAAGCACAAATGCCTTCATCATTAGGGAAAACCTACCATGACTCTATATTATCTAGAATGTGAGGACAATATAAAGATTGAAACGTACAATAAGGACTTTGAGGTAGAAGTTGCCGAGTAGGGGATGTCGCAAATACAACTAGCCTATTAGCCATTGAATTAAGTTCCCTCTTAACATTAGTGATGTTAAAAGATAACAGGTTCGAGATAAGCGCCCAAACAACTTGGGTATAGAGTTTCATCAACTTTTTGCTAGGAGAATAGATTTTATGCACAAGGTTCAAAACAAGTTCATAATCACCAAAAACTGTAAGGTGACTGCAACCAAGGTTATAGCCATTTTCGATTCCTAGCAGCAAGGCTTCAAACTCAGTGACATTGTTCGTGCAAGAAAACTCTAACCTATAAGAAAAGTTATGGATTTTACCTATAGGTGAGTACAAGATAATGTCAGCTCCATTACCTTCATTTCAACATGAGCCATCGAAATGCATGTGCCACATACTGTCTTCTAAATCAATTTGTTCTAAAGTTGTGTCACCCTCATCAACAAAGATAGAGTACACCCCTAAGTATTCCTCAAGATAAGTTACATTAGGTTGAGGAATACTCTCTATGTATGGAGAAATTCTTCCTTCTCTTAGGACTATGATATTCTTTCCATTTCGGGGAACAAATAGGTGTGTCCCATCAAGAGAAAGATATCCACCTGTTAGGGCTTGCCAGTCTCTTCCTAGGATAATATAATAGTTTCTTATTGGCATGTTAATTACTTGGATGCTAAGGGTTGTCCTTATTTCGGGATGTGCACATATAACTAAAGTTACGTCTTTGATTTCACCTATTGTTGACTGCTGCAGACTGTTATAGGAGAGCATGCTTCTAGCATTTTCATTAGTACATGATAATCCTAGCTCTTCCATAATGATTTTTGACATCACACTTGGGCCCGAGCCACCATCAATTATGCAACAATGGGCTATTTTATCCATATTTTTTACAGAAATGAAAAATGGAGGGTTTTTTACAGGGTGTCTAAAATTATTTACACCTATCTTATTTACAGTGGGATCCTCTTCTTTTTCCTCTTCAAAAAGATTGGCTATGGTGGAAGCTTTTCCTTCCATAAAATTTCTAATATGATTTTGTTGTCCAGGGATGACAACCATGTCCAAAAGAGTAGCATCGGCCTTGATATTAGCCAGTTGGTTAAGGATGTTATACTTGGAAGAGGTAAGAGGGGAAGGAGCTCCTTGAATCTTGGGAAATTTTACAGTTAGTACATTAGTACCTTGTGAAGATGAGGCTGGAGTGGAAGAAGCACGAGGAGGATTGTATTTCCCTTTAGGAGCAGACTACTTTTTCCTAGTATTTATGATCATAACATCTTTCGGTTCTGCCCAATCTAGAACAACGATAGTGGTTTTGGGCTTCTTTCCAAATATTTTATCTCTGGCACTCTTCTTAACTTCACAAGTGCTTTCTTCATGATTTTATTCGAAGAAGTTACACCAACTGTGAGACATAATAGCCTTGGGCTGAAAATTGTTTTCATTTGTATTCCTAAAAGGCGATGCGGTAGAAGAAGATGCCCCAGGGGTAAGTGGGGAAATATTCCCCTTTCGTTCATAAGCTATCATTATTTTGTTCATATCTTGTACAAGTTGTAGGAGGGAAAACATATCTGTTTGTTTGACTGAGTCTCCTTTAGGGAGACATGTTCTTTCAAGTTTCTCTTCATACTTTAGGCAAGTGTGGAGAGCAGAGCCAATATTGTCAATAGCCTTTTCTTTGAGCCTATGACAATAAGGAGAGGGAAGCACATTATAGTAATGCATGAAGGCGACTTGTTTTTTGGGGAAGATTAGTTCAGGGATTTGATTGTACAATTTGGTGAAGCAGAGGTTAAAGGACTTAATAATCTTTCCATCTTTGTAAGAAATATTGTTATATTCCCTTAAATGTTTGGTCAGGCTCTTAGATTGTCCATAAGTGTACTTGAACCAATAAACCAACTCTTCCCAAGTGGAAATTATTTTTGGAGAGAGATCAAATAAATCGACTGCTACTTTCCCTTCAAGGGAGTTAACAAATAAGCGCATGCATGTGTCATTGTCATTAGCCACGATATTATGACAAGCATTAGAAAATGCCACTAGGTGTTCGTTTGTAGAAACAATATTATTCCATGAGAACTTAGGAAGATGCTCTTTAAACTTGGGTAATGGATGAGTAGCATGTGCTAGATTCAAGGGAGAAGATACGTGCCATGGGGTGGTAGTAGCATCTTCCTCAAATTGGAAAAGCTCGTACTTATTTATAACTTTAGCAGGGTTGGTAGCTGATTGTACATGAACTTGATGACTATATAGACTACCAATTACCGATGAGGCCGAAGGTTGGGATGATGAAGCACCTCCAACACCACTAGAACCACCCATAGATGCCATTTTGGGAGTGATGGGTAAGGGAGAAAAGGGTGAGTTGGTAGAGTCAAACAAAGTCCTCCTTAGAGTGCTTTTTTGGGTTAACAAAATGGCTTTCCTCCTTCCTATTTTAATGATATGAATAGCTTCAGGGGACAATCCTTTTCTTCTTCTAGAAATGCGAGGATTTGAGGACATGAAAACGAAAACCAAGGACTAAGGAGAATAAAATTACTGCTGGTTTCTAAGCTTCCTTTGCCTAGCTTCCCAACGTTCACAGATACTTATATCTTGTTCAACTACTTCCCAAGAGCATTCAAGCTCAGCCCGGGTATTAACAATTTCTAGAATGGTATTGAATAAAGTCAAGGTAATGCTAGTTTGGTCTTTAAGACCGTGTTCAATATTAGGCTACCTTGTAGAAGGTATTGTCATGAGAAAATAAGTCAAAGAGTATCAAAAGAAAGTAGAAAGATTCAAAGATAATCGTGAATGCAATCAACCAGAGAGATATGGAAGATATCCCAAGTATGGTTGCCAAATAAATGTTGAGGATAAGGTATGGGACACCTTACTCAATCATTTTCATATCTTGCATGGCTAGGGAAAGATAGTTGGGAATGTCACCCGAGATTTATAGCCTAAAAAACATTCACTCAATACACAAGTATTAATTACAAGGACTAAGGCTGGTTTTATGATTTGTATATGTTGCAATGTAACATAAAATTTATACAAAGCTACTGGAATGTATACATATTTTACAATAAAGTAAACATGGAGACCAAAAGCGAAAAAGAGGAACCAAGTCATGAAAACACATGTATGAGACATAACAATAATCTTATTTTATTTCATTTTGAGATACCAAAAGTGTATTTCTCTTTACAAACCCTTGCGAGGGTATGTACCAAAATCAGATTTAAATATTTCTAATGGGAACCATACAAAAAGACTCTGACAATAAAATAAAACTTTAATTAATGATTTGGATCAAATTGCTACAAACTGCTGCCATTTTGACTTTGCAAGATATTATTTATCAGCCATGAAAATTAATTCACAAACATACAAGAATACACAGACTATCAAGGATGAATCAACACCTCTAGAACAAGCAGCTGGAAAGTATGATTCAATTTTGAACCTTGCTGCCTTCAATAAGACCCTGCTGTCAACAAGAGGATTAGGCTTTCAAGTAAACTCATAAATAAATGAAAACTGAACTTATCTCATTTAACTAAAGAGAAAACCTTAGTCTTGTCTTTCTTCTTCTATTCTCCTCTTGTCTCTTCATCCAATTGACTTTTTATTCTTTCCCAATCAGTTGAAGTAGTTCAACTACTTTCTTTAGTTAAGTCAAATTGACTTAACAAATTAGTTTAGGAGAAATAAATAATAACAATATATAAATAAGGGTCTTAATTAATAATAACTAAATAGGTGAGACCCCTTGTGACTCCCGTCATTTCTTCTTGTTAACCATCAAATACAAAGTACAAAAAATAATCATTTAGACCATATAACACCCTTGTAGCTCCCGTGGATATCATTTAAACTGAATATTAAATATCATCCATAATTTATATTATATCTCAAAAAAGAATATATCCATATTATCCACAAAATATCCGAAAATAAGGCTTGCTGTCTAAAATATACTGAAAACCATTAAACGTTGTCCTAATCACTGAAAATCATAAAAAAAACATTTAGAATCCATATTTGCTTCTTTGCGAGGCATATTTCATCTTCTCACTACTGTCCCCAGCTGAGTTTTCTTGAGTGGCCCTTGGTTGGTTAGCCCCTTGAGGTTGTATTTCACTGATCACATGGGATCAATAATATTTAAGGTGGAGGTGTGAAGACACATATTTAGAGGACTTAGTGGATGGACTAGAGGGGGAGGCCGCTGCTTTTCCTTTGTCTTGCACAGGTTGTAGGATATCAATTTTTAAACTTTTTCTAGTGTGCGAGGATTGTACTGATGAAACAATAGGAGCAATTTGAACATTGGGATTAATTGGTGGTGGTAAAGGTAAGGAGATAGCGGGCCATCCGTGGTGGTGGGAGACTGGTTGGTGGAAAATTTATTGCCAACCGCTATTAGCGGGGACTTCGGGCTGCAAAGACACATGTGGAGGAACGAGAATGCCAGGAAAATTATGAGGATGCTGGAAATGGGGCCTCTCTAGTCGGGGATGCAAGATACCATGGCCAACCAAATTAAAAAACCCAGCTCAAAACAATTGGTTCAAATCTTATGGATCAACATCGAAATGCATAGAAAATCTAGGCCTTCTATGGCCTCGATTCCAATTTCCCCTGCCTCTGTTATTTCGACCATTGTTGCCTCTACAGAAAAAACTCATCCTGTAGCAACAATTTCTTAGTAACGAAGTCCTTAATAAACCATACATGAAACTCTACTTACATAAATCAATGGTTGGGTCTAGAATTTACTACGAGACACATGTAATCCATCCATAACATGTCATTTATTGATTTCTATGTGAACAAGGAATTGATAGGGTTCATGGGAAATATGGAGGGCTTGTATTTAGCGAAAAATGATATCATGGAGGGGAATTAATATACAAATATTGTTCAAACAATCAATAAAACAATTAACTATGTATCTAAACAAATCCAGAACATCAGTGCTCAACCCTTCCCATATCAACTTCCTTTCATTTCCACACAGGCTCCTTTTCAAAATAAATATCTACCTCTGTGCTTCACCATAAACCATAACAAACATGCGTCAAGCACAAAAATAACATGAGTTAGATCACACATCACATCATAAGGAATCATCAAATCTAACTCATGGAGGCAGGAGGGAGGAACAAAATCATGCCAAGTCACATTTCCATAAGAGTTCTCAATCCATCTCTGAAAAGGGTTGTGAAAGGTAGAAGAGTTGAGATGCTGACTACCCTAGACCTCATCACTCCCTGAGGTCTGAGAAGGGATGAACAAGAATCTAAAGGATGACTGACAACTTCTCAGGGAAAGTTTGAAATATCGAGGTACCAAACTTCTTCTCAAAAAACTCAATCTACCTTTAAATTCCAATAGAAAGCTTTGCCCTGAAAACCACATGGGACAAGGGACAAGTTTCCCAGCTACATCCTTAGTGACATAGCGAAAAAAAGGAAAAGAAGGAGGCTGGGAAACCTCATAAAAAATGTCTTGCTCCAGGAAAACCATGTCCTCACCCTCATCGCAATATGAGCACAATGGTGGGAAAAAATGCCTCTTCATAGAATATATCCAAGTGATCAAATGAATATTCATCAAACTTATCAAGGTATGACCATAAATCATTATGAGAATACTTCATTAATTTATCCTTGTCTGTTTGGAATACATCTATAATTATGTCATCTCCTTGTTTCCAAATGTCAGAATCAACAATAATCTCATATGATAGTTGTGAAGGAAACAATTGGAAATGATCTTCAATATCATAAATGGGATCTCCATAACAGAAAATAACATCCCATTTATGTCCCCCAACATGTATAAACTCATCAATATTCTCAATCAACTCATCACTTTCATTATAACATGAAGGGACTAGTGCATCCAAGGGTTCCTCTATTTCTTCACTTTCCAAATCATAGAACATAACATCATCAAAAACCTGGAAAGGAAAATGAACAACCATATTCTCTTCTTCTTGTGCAAGATAGATAGAATCTTGGATGTCTTCATCAAATGGAGGAGCATACACTAGTACTTCATCCTCATGACTCACCTTTTCAGGCTCTTGTTCCTCAATCAAGTCTTCATTGTCTTTAGTAGGGTCATGAGTGAATTCTTGCTCCTCCTTGTGGGATTGGTAACCTTCATCATGAACCCCCTCCTCAACCTCTTGATCATAAATGGTTTCTTTGTTCTCTTCAAAGGGTCTAGAACATAACCCTTCCCTTTGGAGAATTATTATGAGATCGCAAAGAGTGTCTTCATATGATCATGTTATCAGGGCCCACCTTTTGAGGAATCTTCCAATGAATATCTTAAGATAAGTTATGCTCTTTGGACTAAAAATTTCCTTAACCCACTCCCTTTGTTTTGTTCTGAGAGACAACAAAAACAGTCCTATTAACACAACTCGATGTGTTACTTTTATATCTGAAACATACTTTAAGAAATTCATGACATGAGGGATCACCAAGGATGGGTTTCCGTTGAATTTTTGACAATTATTCACCCGATCACTAGAATAGTGGTCTGAGTACCCTGGAACATTTTTAATATCCAATGTGGGAAACATCTTGTGAAGTGACCATCTGTTTAGGAATGTTTCCTCAAATTGTTCCATGGTCTTGATTCTTTTATCAAGCATACCTTCATACCATATTCTAGCATCATCATGAAGAGTGGCTGAAAAGAGTTTCATCACCAAGTCTTTGGAATCATCACTCTTGAGTTTGATTAATAAGAAAGCCCAAAATTTATTCATATGCTCTTCAACCATGGCTACATCATTACCAATGAAGCTTGGTAGCCATTTCTAGTACCTTGCAGGCATTCGTCATGGGTAACCCGAGATTTTACTCATATCCAAGGGTTTAAAAATATCACCGGGTCCCATGGAGAGGCCATGACTGAGTATTGTGAGGTTGTTCAAACATGGAGTTTCAAGATAACCCTTCTAGGATTATCAAAGGAAGTGAGGGAATCACTCTCAATGGAGTCACTAGGAAAGATTATAAAATAAAAGGCTTTAGGAAAGCTTACTAAAGGATGTGTCTTGAGGAAAAATAAATCGATTCTCCCTGACAATGATGCCAAAATGTTATCACACAATTTGTACTTGTCTGAATCCCAAGACAAGTAGGTGGAATTGATGTAACAATAGGATATCCTATCACTGTCACCTCAATAGGAAATCCGAGAAATTGAGGCAATGAAAGTGCTTTCAGGTACCTGCTCGGAACAAGACAATTATAGCATATATATGACAATTCCAAGTACCACCATGATTAAAACACCTCAATAGACAATAGGCAAGAAAAATATGTGTTGGATGATATATTATTGCAGTAAATTAAAGAGTTCACAACAAAAATAAAGATTTGTAACAACCAGAAGAATTATCACTCATAATTGCAATAAATGTCCATAGAAACTTAACATTTATCATGTAGATTACTTAGCACTTATTGTAGCAGATTTTTGAGTAAGTTAGATAGTTACTAGAGTTAGTTATGTAGGAAATCAACAACAATTAGAGTGGCTATAGTGATGATTTGATAAAAAAATAAGCATGTTAGAGATCTAGGCTAAGTTAAGGTCATAAATAGTTAGTGGAAGCTTGAGAGAGTAAAGTTTGAGAGTTGGTTTGATCACAATCATTCACAAGAGCATACAAATCAATTCTGTTTGGGCTATGGAGTATTTTATAACAATAAAATAACTTGGAGAGAAGAATGATAATTATTATCTAAGGATAAATGAGGTGAATTATTGAGGAGTAGCACCTTAAGTCCTCAAGCATCCAAGCCTCAAAGATAAATTCGTCTAGAGTGTAGGCACTTTCTAGGCCTTGGTGAATTTCTCCTTCCTTAGATTTTTGGAAATATGTTGACAACAAGCTTCTAAAATATGACTCCTAAAGTTCTAGCACTTTAGGGATTTAGGAGCCTAGTTTAGCCAAGGATTCCTTGACAATCAAAGGGTGGAAAGGTCTAGAGAGAGAAAGAAGCACCTTATGTTTCTCTTCTAGTATTTTAAGCAAGCAATTTTATAATCTTCAATATGAAACAAGTAAATCTAATCACAAACATTCAATGCATGAATGAAGTTGCAGAATTTACTTACTTTCACCAAGAATAATCAAGCATTAAACACTTTACCACCACGAAATAGCCAAAGAACACCTCTATCATGCTCCTCCAAGCTCAGTGCATCAATCAAAGAGACCATAAAATCCAAAAATGACACAGATTTTAGTCCAATTTCCGAAGAGGGCGAAAATTTCAGACCTCCCTCTTGTGAGAGTAGTGTTATATGTAAAAATGAAATGGAAAAGGTGCATTTATATCACATTTTCCCCTAAAATGCCAACTTAAAAATATAACAGGGCCAACCTTACAAAATTTCCCTTAAAATTCAATTTTCATAAAATTAATTTATTTAGCACAAAATAAAACCCTAAAGGTGACGCCATGTCCTTCTAGGGTGACGTTAAGCTCACAAAAGGTGATGCTAGACTAGGAAAATGTGGCACTAGGCCTCCAAATTCCATCCATCATCTCAACACGTGCCAAATGTCACATCACAAGCCTCGTCCATCATCTCCATCAATCCCTAGTGATGTCATGGGATATAAGGTTGACATCCAAGCCTCCAAAGGCTGGCACCCAAATGGTAAAGGATGGGAGATGGTCTCCTAGCCATGCCAGAGTGCCTCATAAGGAAACTAATTCCTTCTTCAACATGCAAATGATGATCATCAGATTGCCCCAGATGTGGAGTCTCTGCACCCATCCTTGGGATCCAAAGCCCTCATGAAGGTCCAAACAAGTCATCTCCTTATGAATACTTGTCCACCGGGAAAGGTCTGACAAAGACAAATAGATACACCCTCGAAAGGTCCATAAGTCACAAGAATCATTCCAAGTAAGCCACATCTAATAATGAAACCACCCGAACATGTGCATCGAACCCCCCTTTTCAAAATAAACAAATTCTCAAAGACATTATACAATTTGTCAAATTTAGGTGTGGGAGGGGTGTTAAGACATCCTATTGGGCCATTCAATCCCCAAGTAAAAGGTGTTTCCAAAGATAAAACCATCTAAGCCATGTATGAGTGTGACGTGGAGTGGGGTAAAAGTTCTGGGCATGGGGTTCATGACATACAAGGGTTCATATTTTCTCATTTATGGGTGCCTTTGTAGAGGGTGTGTTGTACCTTCATTTTCAATGCAACCTTTTTCCAAGCCCATTCTCTTGCCATTAAATTATTTGTAAATTTCCAAGTTGAAGACAATGTGTGGGACTTCTACCTAAGCATGAAAAGTATTTCCCACACATTACTCTACCTTGGAAATCATGCTTTCCCAGGTTGAAGTTAATAAGGGGCACTAAAAGGAAATGCATAGCCCATAAACACTCTACCCTGTTTGGTATGAATACTAGTTTTCTTTTATTTATTTTACGGGTCCGTCAATTTTTTATGAGAAGCATATCATTTCTCTCGGGATCCCTGGGAGTGCATCTAGAAGGTTCATAATTTGGATTTTTTTATTTTTCCATCTACATTTCCTCTGGGCCTTCTGCCCCTTATTCCCATGAAATGAAGTACAATCCCTTCTTGGGTCAGTGCACCTGAAAATACCAAAAGATGAGGAAACAAAATGGAAAGATCATGGATGGTGATAAGTATGATTAGGAATGTATGATGAATCTTCAAGGAATCCCAAATAACACCCTATCCCCAAGGGTGACCAACTTACTAGGACGAATTGACACCCACCAAGGTTAAATAAGGCAAAGAGTATAATTTCCAAGCAAACGTTCTGTAATCAAGAAAGAATTCTTTGCAATGTTCAAATGCTTCAATTATTAGGGTGACACTTACCATGATACCCGACTTATTACCTCATGAAGCAAGAACTTTTGTCCTCTGGGGCTAGGCCGGTGTGATGGATGCTGCTCTGCTATTGGTGATGTATGATGGTGCATCAATGAATAGGAGGGGCCCTGCAGGGCTATGCTAGTCAATCTGGATCTTGACACTCCATGTCTGCTACCTATGGGCCTCGAGACATGATCTCCATAGTTACCCCTAATATGAGGGGGTAGCAATATCCATACAATTCTTGGTCCTTCCGTGGAGATATAATGTCTCCTACACTTGGTTCATCCCTTTCAAAATTTCGATTTGATAATGAGGAAGGCACCATCAAAATTGAAGCTTGATCTTAATATTATCTACACATGTGAATCTAAAGCATTGAGATAACAACATTCAACATTGAAGATAACATACATGTACAAGCGAATGTAGTATAATACCTATGTTATTTAGCAAACCATTTCAACTAGTTGTAGTTGTATTGAAGATTGGGTGTAAACACATATGGGAGACATGGATAATGTTGTCACTATCTCTTTTCACTCTCTCTAGGGGTGCAACGACCCATTTTTGTTGAGAAGCATAAACTAGTGGTACTTCTTGGTGCAAGTTTTATTGTGCTTCATGTAGCAAGTTGAGTAGCTCCTGGCTACCTCATCTGGGCAAGGGCTCCCTATGTGCTCTATAGGAGAACTAATATGTTCTTCGTCATTGTTGGAATTGTGTGGAATTACTTGAGTTGTCTACTCTCCTATTTTTGATTTCATTGTAGTAATTGATATTTTGATAAAAGCGTGCTTTGTTTTTTTGAGATATTAGTTGCATTTGTAGCTCCAAGTTGGGATTTTAGTCTAAAAGTGTCTAGGATCCCTCTCCTGCTAAAGATGGGTGGATTTTAAATAATAGAGGCTATAACACTTTTCTAACTAAATGAAGGGAACTTGGGCTTAACTACATTAAAACCACAATTGGATGCAAGCATCTAACTTTCTTTATGATCTGATTTATGAATAACTGTTTTTTTATCCTAACTATATATCAAATTTGGAACATAATTCACTAGACAATGATTACATTATTGCAACAATGACATAATATCTTATGTATTTGGTGTAAAAATTCACAATGAAATTGAGAATATCTTGAAGAGTTTTAGGACTCCCACAATCATGGATAACAATTGAGAAATCCATCCATGTTTGGCTTGTTTAGGGATCCTAATGTTTTGGCCTTTGGGGAGGCCATCCCTATCTTATTTTATACTTTTGAAACACTCTCATATCAATAAATCACATGTATAGGTTGATTGGGTTAGATTTTTTCAGATGTCATCACAACTTGCAAAAAATTTCAATGTTGACCCTTTTCACTAGTCACTAGGTGGGCTCCATATGTAAGCCAAGTATTGCACAAAATAAAAAAAATATGAAAAAAACATACATTGTGCTTTTAGAAAATCTAGTGGTTGTACCATGTAGTTATCAAAAACATATTTCCAATGAGTCCTCATTTTCCCAATTCCAAGTTCATATGTCTAGTCTACGAAGTTCACAAGTTTCTCGTCTCCTATGTAAATCCTAACCTTGTACAATATCTACTGCAAACAAATATTCAGTAAAGGAACAAAAATATACAATGGCAAATACACACATTACACAAAGATTTTTCCCCTGGAAACCCAAATCGGGAAAACCAACATATTCTATATTCATTCATTATGTTACAATGTTTACAATACAAAAATACATATAGGAGCCAACGACATCCAAAACCCTAAACCAATGACCTGGATTAGTCCAAAACCCTAATTCCTTAACAAAAAATAGAAAACCATCGGCAAAGAAACGATGTGCCGAAAAACCACCTAAATATAATGCGGTCCCGACACTACTACTCATGCAAAGAATATAACACATACCCAACATTCTCCCACTTGTTGTTTTATTTGCATACAGGGGGTTACATGGTTACATAGTCAACAATCCAGGGCAATAATGCCCATGGATCCTCTACACCAAGAGAAATTCTCAGTGCTCACAGATTTTTTTAATGAGTCTGCAACAACCTTCAAAGTGTCCACCTTAATCAATGATACTTTCTTTTCTTCAATCATCTCTCTCACAAAGTGATATTGAACATCAATGTGCTTTGTCTTTGAATGATAAGCAGGGTTCTTCGCCAGGAAAATTGCACTATGACTATCACACTCTATCCTTACAGCTTGGTGTACCAACCCAATACCTGAACACAATCTTTGTAACCATACTGCTTCCTTACTTGCATGAGTGGCTGCCATGTATTCAACTTCTGTAGTTGAAAGTTCCACTACAACCTGTCTTTTTCTCATCCAACTTATTGCTCCTCCAAACAGGTTAAACACATACCCGCTTGTAGATCTCCTACGATCCAAATCTCTAGCCCAGTCTGCATCCACAAAGCCATGTATATCCACCACTCTGTCCAATCCTGGTCTTCCTTCGTAGCACAATTCATAATTAGCAGTGCCACACAAATACCTGAAAACCCTTTTCACTGCTGTCCAATGCTCCTTCCCTGGTTTTTACATATACCTACTCAAAACTCCCACTGCATGTGCAATGTCCGGTCTAGTACAGACCATTGCATACATCAAACTGCCAACTACACTCACATATGGAACATGAGACATGTCCTCCTCTTCTTCATGTATCTTGGGACACTGATCCGCAGATAACTTTACACCAATAGGAATAGGAACCTTGATCGGTTTACATTCCTGCATATTAAACCTCTGCAATATTGTCTTGACATATTTTCTCTCATTGAACCAAAGTTTCCTCCTTTTTCGATCTCTTTTAATTTCCATGCCCAAAATGAAATTTGAAGCACCGAGATCCTTCATGTGAAATTTAGAGGACAAATGAGTTTTCACATCCTGGATAATCTCCTTGTTGTTTCCTATCAACAACATGTCATCCACATATAAGACCAAATAAATCAAATGATCACCAATTAATTTAAAATAGATACAATGATCTTCTTTGCTTCTTGTGAAGCCAAGTCCCAACATATAAGTATCAAATTTTTGATACCACATTCTTGGTGATTGTTTTAAACCATACAAGGACTTTTTCAGCTTGCATACCATCTCCTTCTTTCCCTTCACAACATAACCTTCTGGTTGCTTCATATAGATTTCTTCTTCCAGATCCCCATGTAGGAATGTTGTTTTCACATCCATTTGTTCTATTTCAAAATCAAATGCAGCAACAACGGATAACATAAATCTTATGGAGGTTAACTTGGCAACAGGAGAAAAAATCTCACCAAAATCAATTCCCTCAACCCGGGAATAACCCTTTTCTACTAACCGAGCTTTGTATTTCTCCACTTTTTCTTCTGCATTCAACTTATTTTTAAATACCCATTTGCTTCCAATGGGCTTTCTTCCAGTTGGAAAATCCACTAGATCCCAAGCCTCATTCTTATCCAAAGATGCCATTTCTTCGTCCATAGCCCTTTTCCAGAGATTTCCATCCTCTAAATCCACGACCTCCTTGACAGTTCTAGGATCATCATCAGTAATAGACAAAGCAAAATTTGAATGGAAATTAGATGGACTATACCTTTCTGGTAGCCTTCTTTCTTGATTCGATCTCCTCAATACTGGAGTATGAGGATCTTCTTCTTCTAATTCATGTTCTTCTATAGATTCTGATTCATCATCCTTTAAATCAAAATCTATCTTCTCTGGTTCTTCCTTACTTGGTAGGGATTCCTGTTTAACAACATCCTTCATTTCTTTAAATACCACATCTCGGCTATACACTACCTTCTTAGTTTCTGGGTTCCAAAGCTTATAACCTTTGAGACCATCTTTATATCCAATAAAGAT
>SNQJ01S0007201.1:185504-256693 GCA_010110895.2 Picea sitchensis
TTTAGATCTACCCTTAGACTTAGATATCCCACTTGAGAAATTAGATCTATTTCTTTCCTGGGAATGTCCTCTTGCAAATAATGTGTCTATGCCATGTCCTTCCATATTCTTCCGTCTCATCTCCTCCAACAACAAGGATGAGACCACTTCTTCAAACTTCAAGGAATTTGTATTACTACCTATGGCCACAACCAGACTATCCCATGAGTCTGGTAAAGAACACAACAAACTGATACATTTATCTTCATCTGAAATTTTAATCTCAATAGATACTAACTAACTTACCACAATATTGAATGCGTTCAAATGCTCTGCCACTGAGTCTACATCTCTCATCCTTAGGTTATACAACTTCTTTCTCAGGAATAGTTTATTTACCAGGGACTTAGACTGATACAAATTCCCCAACTTTTCCCATAAATCCTTGGTTGTAACTTCCTCTGACACATTCAGTAATACTGAATCAGAGAGACACAGTCAGATTGTGCTCTTTGCCTTCCGATCCAACTTTTTCCAGTCATCTACAGAAGTTCCTGTAGGTGCAGTACCTGGATCTACCGCGATCCACCGATCTTTGTCCACCAACAAATATTCCATCTTGAGCTTCCATAGCTAAAAAAATTTCCCATTAAATTTCGTGATCTCCATCTTCGAATTGCTTGCCATTTCTTTTCACTTGAAAAAACAATACCCCAGATCTCCCACTGTAAAAAGGTTTATCGCAATCCTGAGGCAAACCCTTGACCACAAAGGCGTCCCCCTGAAGCCAATAAAGCTCTGATACCATATGTAAATCCTAACCTTGTACAATATCTACTGCAAACAGATATTCAGTAAAGGAACATAAAAGATACAATGGAAAATACAAACATTACACAAATATTTTTCCCCTGGAAACCCAAATCGGGAAAACCAACATATTTTATATTCATTCATTGTGTTACAATGTTTACAATACAATATATATATAGGACCCAACGACATCCAAAACCCTAACTTAATGACCTGGATTAGTCCAAACCCTAATTCCTTAACTGGAAATAGAAAACCATCGGCAAAGAAACCATGTGCCGAAAAACCACCTAAATATAATGCTGTCCCAATGCATAATTTTTTTTTCGGGGGCCCTGCCAACATCCTAGGGGTTTCTCATTTCATAGTCATGACTTAATTAAACAAATTCCATTATTAATCAGTTTCATAGATAAAATTAGGTCTAGTAATGATTTATGGTTGTTCAAATCCTTTCCAATGTTATATCACATGCCTAGTTTTGACAATTGGTTGTTGAGGATGGACTTTTGCAAGATCAAGACTGGTTTCAAGGTTACATTTTGGTAGTAGAGTTTCATAGTTTTACAAGTGATGTTGTTATGCACTAGGAAAAAAATTCAGAGTTTCTAGGTTGGAAATTATCTTGAGAACTTTCAATGACATATCGTTTACCCCATTCCAAGATTGGATGATTGAATTAGAGTTGTTGTAATTCTCTAAACTAGTTTTGAAGGTGTGGTTTGGGTAGTGATCCAGGTGGATATTGGTGGCCACCCACCTATTCCAACTGACTCCTCTTGTCAGTTTTTAGTTCAACATGTTCTTCTGTACTTATTTGTAATTGTGGGTTCTACACTTTCGGGGCTGTCTGAAGCCCTACACATCTTCTAGGTGGATACTGCTGGCCTCCCACCTAATCCAACTGGTTTATTTTGTATGTTTTCATGTCAACACATATTTATGTACTTCTAGGGTTGTTTTGGGGCCCTAAACAATGGTTTTTTTGGCGTGCCATAATCAAACTATAGATAGAGTTAGATTTTAATGACATCATGCGTATTTCTCGAAAATACCTTTCCAACGGGATATCACACACCTAAAACAAAGATCATATGAAAAAGTTATGACCCCGGGAAGTTAATGTACTAAATTACCCAAACGAGGCCCACATGACTTTTGGCGTTTCATCTCCCAGGGTTAGGTTTTTGGATATCTAGGGTTTTTGCATTCTTGTTTATCATAAAAAAGGCTTTAAGAGCCTCATTGTAATCATCTTCTTGCAAATGAGCGTAGCCATCACATATCTTCTCAGAAATAAAGCTGCTACCATTCTAGCAAGTGTTGCACTCTGTATTTTTACAGTCTCTTTACAATTCTTTCATTGATAGAAATCAAGTATTGTTGTATTTCTCTATTTATGGAAATTTTCATGAGTATTTCATTGTAATATCTTTGCTTTCATTTCGTTCCAAATATAATCCGGATTAGTGGTATTAGAGCAGACTGCTCTTGATCATTTTTCAACGCATGTCCCCGACGAGGTTCGAGTATATCCAGTTGGGTCTCGAGCTTGTCTCTCTTGAAGATAATCACTCTCACATGCCCAAGAAACCCTTGATCATGGCAAAAAATAAAAATGGCAGAGAAAGATTCTATTAACTTGTTGCTTGAGCAAGCTCTCGTGCGACAGAGGGACGAAATGATGGAGAATTTTGCACACATCCTTCAATGCCTGCCTTTAACAACATGCACATCTTCATCAAACGACCATTTTGGAGGAACCTCTCCCTTCAAGGTACAAGTTAATTTTTATATTCCCATATTTGAAGGTGAGATAGATGCGTATGCCCTAGAAAAATGGTTAAATCTATTATAAGGTTATTTCTCTGTTCAAAATATTTCCAACAGGGAAAATATCACCTTCGCACTCCTCAAGGCTCTCCACTATGTCAAACATTGGTGGGAAAGTTACTGGGAGAAAATTTCCACAGAGGAATCTAGAATATATGGGGTCGAGCCCACTTGGGAATTTTTTGTGGATGCGTTCAAAGAACAATACTACCCCGTCGATAACTATGGAGACTGGTGCATGAGATGGACCACATTGTGACAAGAGAAGAGCCAAACAGTGCCAGAGTTCACAAATAATTTCCATACCTTGCGCACCAAGCTGGGTATCAAAGACTCCAAGCGACATCTCATTCTGAAATACCATGGGGCTCTGCATAGGTACATCCAAACCGAAGTGGATTTCCTAAACATCTCATCATTGGGAGCTGCCTATCGATATGATGTCAAAATTGAGCAGAAATTTAGGCACCAGAGCAAATGGGAATTCAGGTTTGCAAATCTGCAACAACCAAAGCATGGTAAAGACAACCCTAACCAACAACCTCTAGAAAACCAGTCCAAGACATAGGACAAGAAGGGTAAATGAAATATGAAGAATGACATTGGGAAGTGGCATGACTTCCACAAAATCTCTTGGCACAACACCGAATGTCACTTTAAACAGTCATTGGTGGCTGAGGTCGAAGACACATAGTCGAACCCTGATTCAGAATCCGATCCGTAAAATATTGAAAACAAACATATCATCGATGAAGACCCCACTGCTATTGTTGTGACCACAACAATTCAACCAGAAGAACCAACATATCCTGAAGAGGGGGAGCGACTCTTCCATTCACAGTTGTGGGTGAAGGGGATCCCATTGCATTTCATTGTTGATAATGATAGCCAGAAGAACCTCATCTCAGCTAAGGTCGTCAAATAGTTGGGGTTGTTGACAACACCACACCTGCAACCATAAAACCTCAGGTGGCTTCACTAGGGACGAGAACTCCATGTTAGCCAGTAGTGATGCATGTCCTATGGAATCCATCCCTTCAAGGATGATGTAGTGGGTGATGTTGCCTCTCTTGATGTCTGTGATGTTGTTTTGGGCCAACCATATATGTGGAAACGTCATGCTGCCTATGAGTCTAGACCCCATAGTGTCATTATTACTCTGGGAGGTCAACTCTATAGGATACCCGAGGTAGTTCCGACTACTGATCCACCAAAACAGTGCCGCAAGGTAATATATCATACTACAAAATGCATCCTCTTCACAGTCTGTTCAAAGGATGCAAAAAAGACCATTACAACCATTGCAGCCTCAACACCTTCTATCTAGAAAAAACATATTATTGAAGAGAAAGAAGATATTGTTTCTTCACCTACAATGGTGCCTACAAAATGCCCCATCAAACCCAGAGACAACAGGTTGGTGGAACAAATTCAACCCCGCCAACAACATGTTTTTGACAGTCTTCCACAGACCAAGCAACACAACTTATCCAACAAGGCACGTAGATCACCAAGATTTAGATTCAGAAAATGATTTCCGCTCTTCCTTGGGAACTCAATGCAATGGAGACCATTAATTCCTAAGGGGGGAGGACTGATCCAGGTGGATATTGGTGGCCACCCACTTATACCAACTAGCTCCTCTTGTCAGTTTTTAGTTCAACATGTTCTTCTGTACTTCTTCGTAATTGTGGGTTCTACACTTCCATGGTGGTATGAATCCCTACACATCTTCCAGGTGGATACTTGTGGCCTCCCACCTAATCCAAATGGCTTATTTGGTATGTTTTCATGTCAACACATCTTTCTATACTTCCAGGGTCGTTTTGGGGCCCTAAACAATGTTTTTTTGGTGTGCCATAGTCAAATTGTAGACGAAGTTAGATTTTGACAACATAATGCGTAGTTCTTGAAAAGACCTTTCCAACGGGCTATCACACGCCTAAAACGAAGATCATATGCAAAAGTTATGACCCCGAGAAGTTAATGTACTAACTTACCCAAACGGGGCCCACATGCATTTTGACGTTTCATCTCCTAGGGTTAGGTTTTTGGATGTCTTGGGTTTTGACATTCTTGTTTATCATAAAAAAGGTTTTCAGAGCCTTATTGTAATCATCTTCTTGCGAATGAGCGTAGCCGTCACATCTCTTCTTAGAGATAAAGCTGCCACCATTCTAGCAAGTCTTGTACTTTGTATTTTTACAGTCTCTTTACAATTCTTTCATTAATAGAAATCAAGTATTGATGTATTTCTTTGTTTGTGGAAATTTTCATGAGTATTTCATTGTAATATCTCTGCTTTCATTTCGTTCCAAAAATAATCCGGATCATGTAGCTTACTTAGCAACGTTTTTGGGTAGATGAATATTTAGGTGGTATTGTCAAATCAAATTTCCAACTCTATGTCATCAAAGTACTTGTTGATACCTTTCCAGTGACATTTCATTTGTGAGGTGGTCTTAAGAGGGTTATTTCTTAAAATGTTGAGTTTGAACTTGACCAACTCACAAAGGATGCAATTGAGCATTCTAATGTACAACAAAAGCATCAAGGACCAAAACAAGAAAGAGAGACATCCTTGAGAGCCACAACAAAATAAATTTATCCCTTGCTATTAACCCACATTTCTCATCGAACTACAACCCCATGCACCTAATTACAATTTGTGCAAGTCAAAAAAGGAGTATAAGAGTGAAATGCCATCACTGCATAACTAATAGTTATTTCATCCTTGAATTACTTGCTAAGTAACTAGAGCCTAAATGGTTTGGCCTATTGGAGATAGATTTGCTTATAATTGCTCTTAGACTAAACATAGAATATTCTACAACTGTTGCCGCATGAATCCTTTTGGATTTAAGGAGCAAGAGGCATTTTTAGAAGGCTTATGCCTTAACATCATTGTTCATGGTAGCCCAACTCCCTAAGCATATTTTACTTCTTGGTTTCCTTTGGAGTCAACAATGACTCCCCCCACACTTACTACCGTTAAATTATAATTATAATATTAATTATTATTTATAATTATAATTATTAATAATTATAATATTAATTATTATTTATAATTATAATTATTAATAATTATAATATTAATTATTATTTATAATTATAATTATTAATAATTATAATTAATATTTTTGTAATTATAATATTTATAATAATCCTTGTAATTTTTAACATTAATTATAAAATTATAATTTCTATTTTTCAATAACTTTTATAATTTTTATAATTACAATAAATATACTAGCAATGATTAATTTTTCAACATAGTTATTGAAAGGAAATTTAATGCAACTAATATAACATTATAGTGATCTTTGAATGACAAACAATGATGTGGGGGCAATACATTATTTGGGGTTGATTTAATATTCCCTTAAATGAATTTGCTCATAATTAAGGGTTTGCAGATGACTCCACCCATCCTGAATGACAAACAATGATGTGGGGGCAATACATTATTTGGGGTTGATTTAATATTCCCTTAAAATGAAGTTGCTCATAATTAAGGGTTTGCAGATGACTCCACCCATCCACATTGATTTCCACAACCTCTTGAATTCCCTTATCCATGTCCACCTCCATGCATATACACACACAAGTGTACCAATTTCCTTTTGGCTATGCTTTATCTATAAATATGCCTAACTTGTTCGCAATATCTTTGAGGGAGATTTCATCCCAAAATATGAAAGGAAGGTGAGGTAGACGCACCCAATTTGGGGTTGATTCAATCTCCTTTTCTTGATTGAAACCAAGAGTCCAAGGAGTTAGATAGATTTCCATGGATCCCATGAAACACTACTACATTTAGGTGTGAATTCTAGTGTCATTTCCAATAATGATGGAAAAAATGGTTTGTGTTGTCAGAATGTTTTTGAAATTATTCAAAAATACAAAGTTTTTGTAATTTTGACCCTAACCTTTGTCAAAATTTCAACAATATGAACATATCATCGAAATTTTGATGAGCAATTGTTGGAATTTCGACGACAATATCCATAAATTTATTTAAACATTATAATATGTTGTCATGGTTAAAAAAAACTATGGTTGTTAAATTTGACATAGTCAACTATTGTCAGAATTTTGACATACATATAAATTCTATTTAAACCCAAAGATATAAGGCGACAATTATGTAATGCTTTCAACCTCTGTAATGGATTTTTTTTCATACTTTCAACAACTATAACGATGTTTTTATATCTACTTTAAACATTGATATTTTTTGCTACAAATTAAATTTTCATTCTCTTCAAGTAAACAATTTGAAAACAAAATTTCAATTCTTTGAATATATTTTTATATTGTACAAATATTGCTTCAGTGAATGTTGTTGTAGATATAGTTAACAATGCCAATATAAAAAGAGGAAAGTTTGGTTATTGTTGCTAGGTTAAGGGAGAAACTTGGTGACGGTAAATGTTGGTTCCCTTTCACAAAGTATAAGGGGTTATGAAGGAGAATAATTTTAAAGTATTTAGCTAAAAACATTATAGGGATTTTGGGAACTTTGAAAGGGATTCAAATGTATTTCATCCATGTTGATCGAAAATTTGGTCACCTCGATTTTTCTGCTCTTTGGAATAATATATATTTTTTTGATATCAGAAGAAGGAATTTGTGCATGCTCATCAACTCATGGTGTAACCCCCAGTCTCAACTTTGTCATGCATTTTTTGGAATCAAAATATGAGTCTGTATGCCCAAGACACTTGTATTTTTTTTAGAAGTTTGATAGAGATTGCAAGAAGAATTTCCAAGAATAATTTTTTTTCTAAGTGTTATGCCCCTCTTCCCCTTTCCTATTCTTCCATGTGCAACACTTAGTCTTTTTCTGCATACATTTCCCCCTCCTTTCTCCTCTCTTCTCATACTTAGTCTCTCCTCTCTTCTCATACTTATGCATTTTAACACTTTCGATCTCTTCCCTATCTCCATACTTAGCCATTTTCCCTCTCTTATCCCTTCATTTCTCTTCTCATCTCATAATCTCATCTCTTACTTAGTCATTTTCTCATTACTCTCCTATTCCCTTCACTTCTAATACTTAGCCATTTTTCTACCTTTCATTCCTTACTCTCCTCTCCATACTCTACTCTTACTTAGCCATTTTTCTACTTTTCATTCCTTACTCTCCTCTCCATACTTAACCTTTTTTCCCTCTTCCACTCTACTCTCCATACTCTATATTCCACACTTAGCCATTTCTCTCTCTTTTCAATTCATACTCTCCTTTCCTTAACTATATCTACATTCATATCCCCATTTTCTTTTATTTTCCATTTTCACTACCATTATTTCATTATCCATTTTATTTTTCTTTTTCCCTTTCCCTTTTTCTTCTTATTTTCTTTTTCTATTTCCCTTTCTTATTTCCCTTTTTTCCTTTTTCATTTCTATATTCACGTATTTCTTTCAATAATTTATTTTCATATATTTTCATACTCCTTCCATATTTCACAGAACTTTTCCAACACTTAGTCAAATTTATGAGTTACCGGGTCTACGGGTCGGTGATCTTTACGAGTCCTCCATATACTATGCCCCTCCATCCGACCGATTCTCAACACTTAGAATTCATACCACTCTTCTTACTAAGTACATAAATTTTTTTACCACCTCTTACCCCTCCATCCAATCTATTCTCAACACTTAGAATTTTTATATCTTTTGTTACTACCTCTTACCTCTCCTCCCGACTCCGATCCACTTCACTCAACACTTAGAATTTTTCAGAAATCATTCTTACTAAGTCTTAACATGGGTTTGTGGTGATTTATAAGACTCTTAACATATCCCTGATCCGTTCTTCTGATCCACTTTACTCAACACTTAGAATTTTTCACAATTATTTTTTACTAAGTCTTACCACGGGTCCACAATGATTTATGAGACTCTTACCATCTCCCCGATCCATCGGGCTGATCCATTCTTATACTATAGACTATATTATTATATTTAGACATTATCATGACCCTTTTTACCATTAATTACCACCTTACCTACCTCCACATTCACATTCGACTGATCCATTCTTATACTATAGACTATTTTCTTATATTTAGACATTATCATGACCCTTTTTACCATTAATTACCACCTTACCTACCTCCTCATTCACATAACCCCGCAAACTCCTCATACTATTTTAATATTATTTCTCTTGTCCTAAGTTTTCTAGGAACATCTCCAAGTGACACGTGGTAGGTGACTGGGTGGTGATTGGACTACATTCACATGTTGACTAGGTGATGATTGGGCGATCAAAATATTACTGGGAAATGTATTTTTATAAGGCACAAAGAGATACACTAAGACCTCCATACTATCCTTTGTTTCACATAAGTGATATGGGATCTTTAATAATATCAACACTAAATTCCTTATCACCACAATGAATGTGAGATTAAAAGAGGGCGGATTTTAATCAAGGGCTAAGATTGATCCATGAATTACATGGACGATTGTTGAGCAACAATCCTCCGAAGGTCATAATTCAAGATCTAGACTTCATTTTTGGGAAAACCTTATGTAGTTGGAAAGGTAATTTGATGAGGAAGACAATGGGACATGTTTCAATGGCTGAATTTGGACATACTTTTTCCAAACTTTAAAATATCAGTAAGCTCATTTTTCATGACTTGCTGATAAATATATTTGGAACCTCAACTTCTCGAGGCTATAACTTGAGATCAAGAACTCTAAATTTCGCTCAGGAGGACTCGTTGGAAATATGTGATGATGAAGAATATTTATAGATTGGTTTCCATGGCTGATAATTCAATCAGCATGCTCAAAAAATTAAAACACATTCCACTTTTTTCAGGCAGTCAGTTTTAAAGTTTTGAAATAAAAGTTTATTAAATAAATTTTATTAAAGGATTAAGTGGGTCCCATTTGGAGGCACAAATTTCATTGACATAAATTGATTGATGAGAATTTAATAAATCATTAATTCCAAAAAAGAATCATGTGTGAACTTCTCGAAGAACAAGAAACCCTAACTACTTCAAGAAAGCCTTGGGAGTAGTTTTAAAAGAAGAGAGCACCATCAAAGAAGGGGTGGGAAGATCAGACTAGAAAAGGTTCAACCATCAGTATGCAACCATGCCTTTGATCATCAAACAAATATCTCCATTTTTCTTGCTTCTTCTTATTCTACACTATTTTTCTCAAGGATTTATGCTTGTATTTATGAATTGAGCATAATGATGAGTTTTTGAGTGTTTTTCTTGTATTCTTTTAGGCCTATGCTTAATAGATCATAAGAGTATTTTAAATCCATATATATATGATTAATAAATGTAAGCCAAGATTGTCTAATTGATTCATGGAGTTTTAGTCCTTGTGTTTGACAAGATGTATTTATGAAGCACTAGTCAATTGATTTATTGAGTTCTTTGTAATGAGAACTATCTTTGATGTAATAAAATCCACAAAGAACTATTTATGGGCATAACTTTAATGATTTCTCAGATCTTGGGATTTTTGAGTGTGATATTTTTGGAGTACCCCTATCAAATTCTTTCCAGTTTTGAATGCAATACTCTTTTAAAGTTATTTGAAATGATAAAAACCATTTCATTCTTTTTCTTGTGAGAAAATATGGATGCATATTCAACTTGCATGTGCTTTAGAGGGATTTTATAACGAAGATGAGAATATATTTATTATGATATTGAAGCCCTTTTTCATATTTTTATGGTTAAGAAGGTGCTTGGTCCATTCAAGAAGAAATTTGGTTATCAAGAACCATTTCATATATAAACTAAAGCAATAAATACTCAGGGTTTTCTATCTAGCATTCTCCCATGTGGAAGTGCAATCCAAGAACATCAAGATATATCTTTCAAAACATAACAGAGGAGTACCACCTCTATAAATTAAATGTAGGGGGATTTTATCCTTGTGAGGTTGTTGTTTGGATCTTGACCAATCTGAACATAAAATTTTTGGTGACCATACTGGGGAACGATTTATTTTCAATATATCTGAGGCTTTGTTTCAGATTTGATTGAGGGACCAGGGTCTCAATGGTTTAAAGTTTCAAAAAGAAGATTGAATAAGACTGCTACTTGTTCTATATGCACGAGATTTATACAAATATTATTCAGAGATATTTGAATGACCTCAATTATAATTTTCTTGGATATTTGGGCACAAGTCAGATATCAAAATCTTTGAAGAACCAAGAACCATCAAAGATTTAGGAGGATGAAATCCATGGAGATTCCATTGAAAGAACTCTTAAATTCCCTGACAACTCCATTGGAAAGATTCAAGAATCTCAAGAAAATCCTCATGGCAGATCCACCAAAGAACCTCGTTCATGTCATGATGCTCCTTTTCCTTCTTCACCAATCCGATCAATGGATTTAAAAGACTCAACAAAAGGGAGAGGTACCCAAAGAAGGAGGCAGATGCATATAATCCTTTTAAATCTGCCAGAAGTAGATTTTCAAATGCCAAATATTCCTATTGAAAAATTTCCCACATTCTTTGGGATTACTTCGGAGGATGAAGAGAAACATTTGTTTAATTTCAAAATTATATGTGATGTTTTCAATATCACCAAAGATAATGCTATATGTCGATTATTTGCACGAACTCTGCATGGGAATGCTTGTGAATGGTTCTTTTCATTACTGCATGGGACCATTACTAGTTGGGATGTGTTGGAAACTTCATTTGCTAAAAAGTTCATCCCAAATGTTTTCAATATTGCTGCCCACCCACCCTATCCCATATGGACATAAGACGATGAAGAGATTTATTTCGAAGAAAAACCTAATCAAAGATTGGAAGATTTTTTTGATTCAAGTCATATTGCTGGAATTGAAAATGAGAATTCCAATTTTCAAGTGCAATATTTAAGTTTCTCATATACTCCATATGAGGATATTTCGAGGAGCAAGTTTGAAAATGAAATTGATGAGTCTCCACCAAATGCACAAGATTCCAGCTAACATGTGGAAAATGTTGCAACAACTTTGCAAGGGCCACATCCAGACGATGAAAAGTCACAAGAACATCGACAACACGAAGAATTGGTAGAAGAAATAAATCTTGAGAACAATTATGGGAAATATTTCCATTGCATGAAGGAAGAATGCTTTCAAGACATCACCACTGAATCAAAAATATTGGATGGGGATAAGGATAAAGTAAAAGTATTTCAAATGGGAAACTTCTCATCCAATCAAAGATAACATCAATCATGAGCAACCACCAATATTTGATTTTATTGAATCATGGTTCCAAAGCGTTGTTGGCCAAGCAATGGAATTAGATTTTGGTCACATCCGACTCAATTTTACTTCAATATACTTTGTACATGCTCTTGAATCCTTGATAGCAGCTCCGATATGTTCCCTAATTCTGGAGTTCATTCCACAAATTAGATGGATGCTTGAATGGCTCCATTTGAAATCTATTTACACTTAAAAAGTGTCCCTTTCCTCCAAATAGGATAGGGTAGGTAGATATTATTTGTACATAGTTCATTTCTTATGTCCAAGTTTTGCATAATAAAGCAATTGCTAGATGGAGACAACGTTTGAATATGACTCCATTTCCCAACGAAGAAGAAAACTGGTCAGATTTTGATGTTCTTAACAATCCATAGGGGGTCATTGTTCCACAATTGGAGCCAGTTGTTGATCGAATATTTGATCACCTCAATTTTTTTCTCTTTGGAATAAAAAGAAATTGATATAAGAAGAAAGGAATTCACGCATGCTCATTATCTCATGGTGTATCCCTCAGTCTCAAATTTTTCATGCATTTTGCATAATCAAAATCCAAGTCCGTATGCCCAAGATACTCATAATTTTTTCCAGAAATCTGAAAGAGATATTACAAGAAGAATTTTAAAGAATGAAATTTTTTCTAAGTGTTGTGTAACTTCCCCTCTCCTATTCTTCCATGTGCAACACTTAGTCTTTTTCATCTTACATTTCCCCCTCTTTTCTCCTCTCTTCTCATATTTAGTCTCTCCTCTCTTCTCATACTTAGTTATTTTAACACTTTCCATCTCTTCCCCATCTCCATACTTAGCCATTTTTCCTCTCTTATACCATCACTTCACTTCTCATCTCATACTCTCATCTCTTACTTAGCCATTTTCTCATTATCTCATTACTCTCCTATTCCATTTACTCCTCATACTTAGCCATTTTTCTACCTTTCATTCCTTACTCTCCTCTCCATACTCGTCTCTTACTTAGCCATTTTTCTACTTTTCATTCCTTACTCTCCTCTCCATACTTAAACTTTTTTCCCTCTTCCACTCTACTCTCCATATTCAATATTCCACACTTAGCCATTTTTCTCTCTTTTCATTCCATACTCTCCTTTCCTTAACCATTTCTATGTTCATATTCCCATTTTCTTTTCTTTTATTTTCCATTTTCACTACCATTATTTCATTTTTGATTTTCTTTTTATTTTTCCCTTCCCGTTTTCTTCTTATTTTCCTTTTTTTCTTTTTTCTATTTCCCTTTTTTATTTCCTTTTTCATTTCCATATTCACATATTTCCCTCATTTATTTTCATATCTTTTCATACTCCTTCCATATTTCAAGGAACTCTTCCAAAAAATAGTCCAGTTTATGAGTTACTAGGTCTGTGGCTTGATGATCTCTACGAATCCTCCATATACTATGCCCCTATGTACGATCGATTCCCAACACTTAGAATTTTTACCACTCTTCTTACTTAGTCCAAAACTGTTTTTACTACCTCTTACCCCTCCGTTTACCTCTCCTCTCGACTCCGATCCACTTCACTCAACACAAATGTTTTTACAACTCATTCTTACTAAGTCATATCCCCGATCCGTATGAACGATCCATTCTTATACTATAGACTATATTCTTATACTTATAAATGATCATGATCCTTTTTACCATTAATTACCACCTTACCTACCTCCGCATTCACGTAACCCCACAAAATCCTCATATTATTTTAATATTGTTTCTCTTGTCCTAAGTTTTCTAGGCTCATCTCCAAGTGACATGTGGTAGGTGACTAGGTGGTGATTGGACATGATGTGTTAGACATTCATAGGTTGAATAGGCAACCAAAATGTTATAGCAAGATTTGCCTCACCATTTCTATCTTGCACATAGGGCCTTTTTCCATTTCCCTATGCAGACTTATCAACCCCTTTTTGATAAATCCAGAGCCAAAAATATATATTTTTCCACATATACACTCCCTAACTGCTTTGCAAGATGCGTATACACTTGCTGCTCCACTACAACTCGCGTATATCAGGATTTGTGCCATAAAATACAAAATGAGGTCGGGTTTCCATGTCATAAAAGAAGATCTCTGATCTTTGGCCTTCCATATACTGGAAACGTTCCGACTCGACCCTTCAGTTGCATTCTGGAGGCGATAAGAGCACAATTTAGAGCTATGGAAAAGGAGGAGAAAGAATTCAACTTTGAGAGCAAAGTTACTCTGGAGAAATTACTTCATATTGAGTCTGCATCCCTTTGTCCCTCAAGTCTGAACACAATTTTCAGCCCCCAAGCTCTTTCCTTATTGTCGAGAGGACCTCATTACCTCTTTTCTATGAGCTTGCCTTTGGTGGAGGATTGAAGTGGTGGAGACCCAGTTTGAAGGAACTTGGTTTCTTGGTTTCGAACAGTGCCGACATGGAAGTCTGTAATGTTGATACTTCTGTTGATCAATTATTAATAGAAATATTCCTTTCCCATCCTATTGATATCTTACGAATATATGATTATTATCCATGGACATGTTTGTAATGTTTATTAATGGATTATTCTATCCGATGTGCTAACTCATTTTATATATTGTCACTATATACTTGCATCGCTTGTTTTTTGAGAACTTCTTGCAGGTATAAATCTTTGGGTCAAAGTGCTCAACGGTAGAACGACATCAAACGATTAGATCGAGGTAGGATTCTTCCTTGTATTGCACATTAGTTTATATAACACATGTTGGAATTGAGTTGATTTCTGTAGTCATACCTGTCTGTTGTGGTTTACCCTTGGCCATAAAGAGTTTTTCCCTTGTAACAAAAATAGACGACTCCACTGGGGAAAAACTCATACAAGGGAAAAACTGTCTATGGCCAAGGGTAAACCACAACAGACATGTATGACTGCAGAAATCAACTCAATTCCAACATGTGCTATATAAACTAATGTGCAATACGAGGAAGAAGCCTACCTTGATCCAATCATTTGATGCCGTTCCACCGTTGAGCACTTTGACCCAAAGCATTACACTGGCAAGAATTTCTCAACAAACAAGCGATGGAAGTATATAGTGACAATATATAAAACGAGTTAGCACATCAGATAGAAAAATCCATTAATAAACATTACAAACATGCACATGGATAATAATCATATATTCGTAAGATATTGATAGGATGGGAAATGAATATTTCTATTAATAATTGATCAACAAAAGTATCAACATTATAGACTTCTATGTCGACACAGTTCGAAACCAAGAAACCAAGTTCCTTCCAACTGGGTCTCCACCACTTCAATCCTCCACCAAAGGCAAGCTCATAGCAAAGAGGTAATGAAGTTCTCTTGACAATAAGGAAAGAGATTGGGGGATGAACTCTGTGTTCATTTTTGAGGGACAAAGGGATGCAGACTCAATATGAAGTAATTTCTCCAGAGTAACTTTGCTCTCAAAGTTGAATGCTTTCTCCTCCTTTTCCATAGCTCAAAATTGTGCTCTTATAGCCTCCAGAATGAAACTGAAGGGCCAAGTCAGAACGTTTCCAGTATATGGAAGGCCAAAGATCAGAGATCTTCTGTTGTGACATGGAAACCCGACCTCATTTTGTATTTTCTGGCACAAATCCCGATATACATGAGATGTAGTGGAGCAACAAGCGTATACGCATCTTGCAAAGCAGTTAGGGAGCATATATGTGGAAATATATATATTTTTGGCTCTGGATTTATCAAAAAGGGGTTGATAAGTCTGCATAGGGAAATGGAAAAAGGCCCTCTATGCAAGATATCAATGGTGAGGCAAATCTTGCTATAATAGATGCCTTCTAATGTGTGAGATCAGAGGAGTATCTGCGATGGCCGAAATACATTATAAATAACCTAGAAGTGGAGTGGTAGAGAACCAGCTGGACGAACTCAATTTCTCATTACATTATGTACTGACTTTTCATACATGGATGCCAAGAATACAATGCAGATCCATGTGGAAAATATACCAACAAGTTTTCATGGCCATGAGTAGGCAAGTATAAATGCGGTTACATGCTAATAGCTATCATAGTCACGAACAAGGCCCAGTGAAACCAGTCTCAAAATCAATCTGAATATATCTGTATACCATGGAGTACAATCTAATCTCCCATGATCGCTGAAGTCAAATAGGTACTGGTCCAATGAAATTGAAGCAACATCTCAGGAAATCTGCGTTCACAAAGTAATGTCTTCAAGTCTTCAATACAATCCGCCAATGGTGCAAGTCTACATCATGTGAATAAATGAGTTGAGGTCGAACATGATGAGACATGGTTTCATTACCGGTCATTGAGGTATACCGTTAACAAACATGAGACAACCTACCAATGATGAAAGTAGGTATCAAGGCACTGAGTACATCTCTTACAAATGTGAATAAAGGAGTTTGTGTCAAACACTTGAGAGATCCATTGATTAGGAGACATTGATGTATTCCCATCTGTCAATGGTGAGAGAGCCTGCCACTAATAACTGCAAGCCTCAAGGTACTCATAAAACTCTAGGTCTCGTATCTAGAATACATGAGCTGAAGTCGATGGAAAGAGACCCGTTGAAAGGAGAGCATTAAGGCATCTCTCATCAGTCAGCACGAGGAAAAAAGTAGGAGCTTCATGATTTGGTGGAGATCGTACGAAGAACATGTTCACGAACCAACGAATTTGTGTGTCTTTCGCGTGTGCCAAATGCAAGAGGTCCACGAAAAATACCCTCTGAATAGAAACCAATGATGAAAATTGCTGACAAAGGCAAGGAAACCACCAATAAGGATAATGGAATCCAAGACACTACACGAATCCCAAAGTGTGAATAGATGTCTTGTCGTCGAACACAAGGGAAACCACCCAGTCAATGAACCATGATGAAATGTCGATTGCTGGGTTCAAGGTGACCTACCAATGATGAAAGTAGGACCAGGGTGCATCGTAAGACCAAAGTATCATGTGATTCTGAGACAAACTGAGGGTATGGCCAACATGCAAAGTCAAGATTTCTGAGGAGTGGCCGACACAGGTTGATATAATTCCTTTGAACAAGAGCATGAGACATACGGTGGATTCTGGAAGCATAGACTTAATGATGTGACAACTAGATGCAGGAGGCATCCATAATGTTCTCTATAGTGACTGGAAGATTAACCAGTCTGTAGAGAAATTTCTGTAATGAGATCAACTTCCTAAGGCCATGCTAAACCCAAAATTATGATGACGCAAGGACTCAATAATTTTTTTCTCTGTTCAAAGGCGACACGACTGCTGCCAATTACAATATAGTATTCCCTTCTTGCCCGTCTTTTTTGTTTTTTCATAACAATTGAATGCTATGATACCGAGGAGGGAATGAGTGTCACAAGTAAGAAAAACTAGTTCCAGCAGTGGAACGTACCTATGCTCAATGCAAGGAAATTCATGCGGGAGATGGACACTTGGGGTGATGTTCCCTCCAGGGTATAGGGTGTCAAATTGCGAAGGATATAAGCAAGGCTCTGCTTGGTTGAGGATGCAAACTTCTTAGGCCATGGTTTATAACGCAAAGCGAGAACCGACTAAAGG
Source organism: Picea sitchensis (assembly GCA_010110895.2). Classification (NCBI taxonomy): domain Eukaryota; kingdom Viridiplantae; phylum Streptophyta; class Pinopsida; order Pinales; family Pinaceae; genus Picea; species Picea sitchensis. The sequence continues at coordinate 202,963 of SNQJ01S0007201.1, forward strand.
CTCAAAAATGCAAGCAAGGGCATGAGATGCCATCACAACTTAATGCCAAAAAATGTCCTTTTTTTATATCTTTTAGTCTACTTGGTGTGAAAAAGGGGAAAACTTGTGCCAAATAGACGTCTTTTTAAATCCAATTTACGAGTCTGAAAAAGACAAGTTCACTTGACGATCTTTTCAATTTTTGATAGTGAGTCGGAAAAGAGCTTAACTAAGACTCATGATCTTTCAAATCCAATTTTAACGAGTGTGAAAGGGACAAATCACTCGACGATCTTTTCGATTTTTGATAGCGAGTCAGAAAAGAGCTTAACTAAGACTCGTTAGGAAGATTCTAGGTGGAAAGCCATGTGGGAGGCCAAGGCTCCCGTGAAGACCTTCTGTGGAATGCTGGTATCTTAGGAAGAACCGACACAAGCTTAGGAAGACCCAAAGCTCTCCAAGTCAAGGAGGAAAAAGTGCTACCGGAGGTTATCATCTCCATGATATATCAGATAATGTCTCTTCCTGGAAAAGACATAGGCGGAGGCATTGGATACCCCATAAGACCACCCCAATAAAAGGGAACCTCGACAAGACTTGGAGGGAGAGAATTCGGGAAGAGTAAAACTCTCTCTTGTTCAAAAGGTGAAGTACTAGAAATTCTAAGGAGATGGCATAGAAGGTATAGAATCAGAACCAGAAGAGCGAGATCGACCAAGAATTGCATTGGAACGATCATTTCCTTAGACTTGTCACTCTCCAAGAGAAGAGTGGGGTCGATCGAAGATTGTATCGATACAACCACTTCCTCAACCATTGGTTGAATAGGATGCGAGACAACAAGGTCAAGAGGTGTATCACCCCAAAAAACAGGAGTGTTGTCGGTCGAAGATTGCATCAACACGACCATTGGTTGAACAAGATGCGAGACAACAAGATCAAGAGGTTTATCACCCCCGAACATAGGAGAGGTGTCGGTCGAAGATTGCATCGACACGATCACAGGTTGAACGGGATGTGAGACAACAAGGTCAAGAGACACATCAACCCCTAAAGGAAAAGGGGTGTCAGCTGAAGATTGCATCGACATGACTGTTGTATCAACCAAAGAAGGAGCGTAGTGTTGTGAAACCATATATGCCTCAGAACCTGAAGGGCCCTTAGGTGAGCCCCACGCTTCTGGTATCCCAGCAGTAAAAGGACACAAACGAGTAAGGTGAATTCCTTCACAAGTCCTGCAAAGGAATCTAGGATTACATTTGAGACGTCTAGGCTTCTCAATCATATGGATTCCCCCAGCATGACTTGCAGTGGCTGGTGACATGCTCCCAACATGACTTGCAGAGGCTAGTATAAAATCTCCAACATGACTAGTAGAGGTTGGTGATGGATCCCCAACACGACTAGCAGAGGTTGGTGATGGATGTGCAGTGTGACTATAAGTGACCAGACATGTGCCCCCAACATGACTTGCAGCGGCTGGTTGCAGGTCTTCAACATGACTCATAGAGGTTTTCGACCAATCTCCAACATGACTAGCAAAGGTTGGTGATATAATGCCAGTATGACATGCAGTGACTAGACTTTGCCCCTAGCATGATTTGCAGCGACTGGTTACAGGTCTTCAACATGACTCGCAGAGGTTGTTGACCAATCTCCAACATGACTAGCAGAGGTTGGTGATATAACACTAGTATGACACGCAATGACTGGACTTGTGGCGGTGGTGAATTGCGACATTTGAGACCAAGGTCCAAGGAAATATTGGTTTTGAGAAATTGCAGGCCAGGAAGGATCCTGGTTTACACCCTATCCCTATCCAACAAGATAGTATCCTCCTCCATATTGATTCATAAAGGGTTGTAAGGGAATCGACACTAAGGAAGCCGCTTGTGAAGAGAAAGCGACATGACAAGGGTTACTCATGTGATGATATATGTTTCCCCCAGATGAAGGAACTTCGTGATGGGGGTTGCACATACTATAAAAATAATTCCCCCCGGATGAAACACCAGAGGGAAAACGAAGGTCCTCCATGGGAAAAGTGTTTGTAGGAACAAACATAGAGGAAGAAGGATAAGTGGATGGAGTGTAACAAGTAGAATGATTGCTTAATTGGGCATTTACTTCTCGCATAGTGGATTCGTAGGAAGGAAGATTCCAACCTCCTTCCTAAGAGGTGTTTGAAGGATATGAATAATACCAAACAAAGAGGGATAAGAAGGAGGCATCATGCCCCCAGACCCAAAAATTGTATTCACATGAGGAGGTGAGACAGAGGATGGTAAGTGCGAAGACATATCAGACATACCATGAAAAAAATGATCAGGGACCCAAGGCGTAGACTGAGTACCATAATTCTGCATACCATAATGCGAAGTGGAAGGATCCATCTCCATGAAATGAGTGTACATCATGGGGGGGTAGCAGTAAATGAGGGAGCAAAAGCAACTCCATTGTCCATGATAATGAAGACTCGGTATAGACTCCTAAGGCCAACTAGTAATCAAAGAGCATACCAAAAAGTCAAATGGCCAATATGCATGTAAACGGGCTAAAGTGGTTGAGTGGCCTCCCTCGCTAAAGAAGGTATGTCTTGTCCAAGAGGGACCTGAGACTCCCTGCTGAAGTTTGGAGGTAACATAATCAATTATAAGGGCCCTCGTAGGCTTAAAAACCAACCGATCAGATCCCCCCAAAGAGGTAATCCTCCATAAAGGTTGTGTGTTGTTCAACCCTTATCTGACTCAAGGTACAAGTAGAATAACCCCTGTAAGTAACCTATGAGATACCTAAGTCAAGAAAGTAATAAACCACTGTATAAATGATGCATAAGCGAGCAGTCGTAAGTTTGGATCACCGTATGGGCATGGTAGAAAATCTCGAAACCTTGAAAGCACCACCTCTCACAGAGGTATGGGCACTAGCAAGATCCACAAATACGAATCAATCCACATAAATATATCTGACGCTAGGTGAGTATCCAAGAGTTATCCCTTCAACAAACTTCGCGTGACCTCGTGCATAACTCCGGTGTGAGCGGAGCCTCCTGATATTACCAATTATACAATGGATTTCTCAACTCCCTGTCCCAGACACATACGTTGATTTAATTGCCTTGGATAAGTTTACTCACAAAATCCTATTCCAAGGCACTAAATCCTAGGCTAGTTTGTGCACCCTAAACAATAAAATTGTTACTAATCAATTTTAGTTTAAAGCGTAAATTTTATTGGCCGTGATTACTCAAAAAAGTATGGAAATGAAACTCATGGTGTTATGATTCCGCATGAAAAATAAAAATAGATATAATGCAAAGCCTAACTTTAACTTTTTAGTGAATGATATGCTAAATAAAAAAAGTGAAATCTTCAATTTTAACTCTGCAACTTAGAAGTAAAATGCAATCTTTCGCTAAATGTGCTAAGCTAATGATAAAGGTTCCAAGACAAAAATACCAACCAATGCAAAATACCTATTTTTTTGTATTTTCAATATGTTAAAAAGAAAATAAATGTACTAATAAGCGACTTGATATATAACTTCTACTGTGTATAAAATCAATCACTCGAGAAAAATACCAAGTAGCTAATCATACAACCCAACTACCAAGGACAAATAAAAAACGGAAAACAACGAGAAAGATGCCAGCCAAAAATTCAACTCCAAACAGGTTTCCTGTCATCCCAGATAATATCAACAGGGACCACATAGACCTAAGAAGGCTCAGTGATCCTCAAAACCTACACAACAGTCACTAAACCAAGCAAGAAAGCAAGGGGAAGTGGTATACACAGTTGTTCAAGAGAAAAGGGTGTATATACACCTCTTGCAGTGGGAGAACACGCGTGTATACAGGGTTGTCAGGGAAAAAAAGGCATATATCTTTTAAAACAAGGCTAGGCAAGGGTAAAAGGCTGAAAAACTCAGACCCAGAGTGAACAGACTTTGTCCAACTGTGATACGACAAGAAACACAAAGAAAAAAGAGCAATGTAAGAAGAAAAAATACTTCAACCCTTAGAAGGAAGATCTATCTCCAGTATGGTCGCCATTTCTGTTACAAGGGAAAAAATCTCTATGGCCAAGGGTAAACCACAACAGACAGGGATGACTGCAGAAATAAAATCAATTCCAACATGTGCTATATAAACTAATGTGCAATACGAGGAATAATCCTACCTCGATCCAATCATTTGATGTCGTTCCACCGTTGAGCACTTTGACCCAAAGCTTTACAACTGCAAGAAGTTCTCAACAAACAAGCGATGCAAGTATATAGTGACAATATATAAAATGAGTCAGCACATCAGATAGCACAATCCATTAATAAACATTACAAACATGCCCATGGATAATAATCATATATTCATAAGATATCGATAGGATGGGAAAGGAATATTTCTATTAATAATTGATCAACATAAGTATCAACATTATAGACTTCTGTGTCGACACGGTTCGAAACCAAGAAACCAAGTTCCTTCCAACGGGGTCTCTACCACTTCAATCCTCCACCAAAGGCAAGCTCATAGCAAAGAGGTAATGAGGTCCTCTCGACAATAAGGAAAGAGCTTGGGGGCTGAACACTGTGTTCATACTTGAGGGACAAAGGGATGAAAACTCAACATGAAGTAATTTCTCCATAGTAACTTTGCTCTCAAAGTTGAATGCTTTCTCCTCCTTTTCCATAGCTTGAAATTGTGCTCTTATAGCCTCTAGAATGCAACTGAAGGGACGAGTCGGAACGTTTCTAGTATATGGAAGGCCAAAGATCAGAGATCTTCTATCGTGACATGGAAACCCGACCTCATTTTGTATTTTCTGGCACAAATCCCGATATACGTGAGCTGTAGTGGAGAAACAAGTGTATACGCATCTTGCAAATCAGTTAGGGAGCGTATATGTGGAAAAATATATATTTTTGGCTCTGGATTTATCAAAAAGGGGTTGATAAGTCTGCATAGGGAAATGGAAAAAGGCCCTCTGTGCAAGATAGCAATGGTGAGGCAAATCTTGCTATAACACAAAATATTACTGGGATATGTATTTTTCTAAGGTACAAAGAGATACACTAAGACCTCCATAATCTCCTTTGTTTCACATAAGTGATATGGACTCTTTAACAATATAAACACTAAATTTGTTATCACCACAATTCATGTGGGGTTAAAAGTGGGATTTAACTTGAGATCCATAACTCCAAATTTTGCTCAGGAGGACTCATTGGAAAGATGGGATGATGAAGAATATTTATATGTTGCTTTCCATGGCTGAGAAGTCAACTAACATGCTCAAAAAATTAAAAAAACAATCCACTTTTTTTAAGAAATCAGTTTTAAAGTTTTGAAATAAAAGTTTATTAAATATTTTTTATTAAAGGATTAAGTGGGTCCCATTTGGAGGCACAAATTTAAATGACCTAAATTCATTAATGAGAATTTAATAAATAATTAATTCCAAAAAGAAGTATGTGGGAACTTCTAGAAGAACAAGAAACAATAACTTCTTCAAGAAAGTTGTGATGTCCCCTTCCTCTTGATCATGACAGAGGATGACTCAGTAGCCTATACAAATTCCGTAGGCTATAGTCTGTAGAGAAAAGGGAGTCACTGGGATTTATTTAGTGTCATTTGGTTAGAATATGTTATGTTTATAAAATGACATTAAATAAAAAGGTAAATTATTAATTACTTAAAAATTAAAAAGTAATTTTTAATGTTTAAGTAAATATTAAATTGGAAATAAGGGTAAGGATTGATTTGGTCAAAACATAGAAATATATAGAAAGCTCGAAGGAAGAATAAAAGGAGGGGGTAGCACTTCACTTTGTCATTATGATTTGATCTCTCATTCTAAGTGCTCTTGGAGCCAAGGTTTTCATTTGGGTTTTTGAAAAACCCTTCCACTATTGGTTTGGTTTCGATGGTGCAACATCCACCCTATCTAAACGAAGAGGGGAGTCCATCTGGGATTTCCATTGGATTTTCATCTCGTGATTTGTATTCAGTTTATTGGTGCATTGATTTGTTTGACAAAGTCGTGGAGTTTCCCTGGAGGGATGAATTATTCTTTCTGTAGGTCCGTGGGTAATCAGGAAGGCTGTAGGGGCTCTTAGGAGTATTCAAAGCTTCTAGAGGGATGATCTCATTCATTATTACAAGGACGAATGGCTGGAGGAAGTCGTGGTGGTTTTCTTGAGGGAGTCGTCTCCCATATTTTGTAGTCCGTGGGTATTGGAAGGGTCACCATCATTCACATCCAAGAAATGGTTATTTGTGTGGGTTTTAGAGTAGGTTGAGAGGCTTATTCAACAACCCATGGGATATTACAGGGGTTAGAGAAGGGGCATGATCCCTTTATGTTTTGTAGAGGGATTTGTAGAGGGTCGAGACCTCTTTTTTTCTGAGCATCGAGGGTAGAGAGGGAAGGTCGTGGGCCTAGTGTTGGCTTGTGGAGGATTGAGAAGAGGTTCACAGCCTTGTCCCCGATCATTAGAGGATTAAAGGAGGCTTAAAGAGCCTTGGATCAACTTTGAAACATTCCTTGAAGATACTATGGCATTATCCAGGTTTTTTATTTGAGTTTTGTAAAGTTTTGCTGGTATATTACAACTGTTGTAATAGCCATTAGTCATATATTGTATTATGATCCATCCATAATAAAGAATGCCAATGCTGTCTCTCATATTTTATGTGCATTGTGTTTGATCAAAGCATGGTGATAATTGCAAAAAAACTACTTGTAGAAACGTGTATACATTTTTCAACACTAAAACCCATATAATGCAAATTGTTTGACGAAACTCCACAACCATAAACACATATAATTTACAACAACATTAATATTCCCACCTATCCCTTTTTTGGGGATATTACAATGGTATCATAGCTAGTGATATTGCTAGCCTGTGAGTGCATTAATGCCTAGAAGATAGGGGCGTGGAGGACAACCCATCCCAGAGTAACTAGAGGAAGAAGAAATTGAAATGAACCAACTAAAGATAGGAAACATGGAAGACAAATGAGAGGAGATGATACTCTAGATACTAAATAAACCGGTCAAGGGATAGAATGATGCATTCTAGAGATAGACAGAGAGAACCAGACTCCAACAATATACCCTTGAGATACTCACACAACTTGTGGGTCAATAAGGGAACCCTCTTTGTGTAGGACAGGGTGGACCTAGTGGATCCCATGGAGTTTATAGAGCTCATGCAGAGGGTATTAATACCCACATTCCAACACAAATTATCCTATAGGTAGGAAGTAATAAAATACCTAGACCGATATTGCTACCATTCCTTCAGGAGAAACATACAAGAGCACAGGTACCACAAGGTTCAGTTGATGAGGTCACTACCTACATCAGGGAGTATTAGGTGTTAGAGGAGGAGATACATATAGCTATGTATTTCCAAGACTAATGCAACCTCACAATGAGGAACAAGCCTAGGACAACATAGATCCAATATAACTTTTATCTTTTTCACAAGTTGGGGAAGTTGACTGTTTCATCCTTTGAAAGATATGAAAAGTGCACAACTCGAGATTGGGTACATAAGTTGGACACTTATTTCTAGCTTAACCCAATGACAGAGGAAAAGGTAATTAATTTTACCACCCTACACTTGGAGGGAGAATCTCATGAGTGGTGGTAACATGGGCTAGTGACGTTAGGGAATGCCATCATCACATCATACAAAGACTTCACCCAAAGGTTGATGGACATGTTCGATAAGAAGGAACCTGAGATCCACTTCAGGGAGTTGACACAATTGAGGTAGGAAGATACACCAGAGGCTTATGTCACAGAGTTCCAGAGGATGGTAGTCATGGTGACTGATATTTATGAGCAGAGACTAGTCATGTTATTCACAGAGGGTTTGGTTAAGCCCTTGAGAGGCCGGGTGAAGGATTTTAGGCCAATCACACTATAGGAAGCTATCATGAAAACCTAATATATGGTAGACATAGTCCCCAAGGAGACACCAACAACAACCTTTATTCCACAAAAAAGACAGGTGATGAAGCCTCCCCAGAAGACACAGACAGGGAAGGATAAGATGGATGAGGAAACTTGGAGATATATAAGGTGTTGGAAGAAGAGTTTCTATAGTTGCAAGGAACCTTGGGAGGTGAGTCACCGATGTATGGAAAAAGGTAAGATCCATTATATTGAGGTGATCTCCGACGACGAGGATGACGATGATGATGAGACAACTCACTTACAAGGAAATGGATAGAGAAATGGTGAGCCACCACACCTGGAGATTATAGAGTAGCTGCCATTCCAAGAGGGTGTCAATAAGGTTACCATTGATACACTCTCGGGGGTTCCCAGGTATTATAAATTCAGGATCATAGGAATTTTGTAGGGATAGAGAGTAATAACAGTGATCAACGGTGGGGCCACCCACAACTTCATCGATTCAACATTTATCGCTAGGAGACACATTCTAACAGAGGAATTTGAGGGGTTCAACATGGTGGTAGAATATGGGAACAATGTGACTTGTACTGAGAGGATCAAAGAATTGGAGGTGACATTGGGAAACTATCAGATCATGAGGATGGATTTCATAGACACAGGAGGACAATGAGTAATTTTGATAAGTATGTCATCAGGGGCACCCAGGATCATGTTCAACAAACACATGGAGGATATATTTAGACATGGTGACATGGTATGTGTGAAAGAGTGCCTGATCACAACACATAAACCATCAAAATATTTCCAGCACTATCAAGTGGACATACAAGAGCTGCTTGGGAAGAACGACAGAGTGTTTGGGCCTCTACCAGCGGGGAGACCACCTGATATGGGATTTGAGCATGTCATTGAGTTAGAGGAGGGTGAAAATCCCATGATCACCACACCATACATGCATCTGAAGAACTTTAAGGATGAGATAGAGAAGGCAATATAAGAGTTATTGGACATGGGGCACATCAGGCCTAGTTCTAGTCCCTTCGCTTCTTCAGTAGTACTAGTGAAAAAGGAGGATAGCACGATGAATATGTGCATAGAATACAAAGAAATGAACAAGAAAACAATCAAGAACCGGTACCCGATACCTAAGATTGATGAGTTGATAGATGAGCTGCATGGGGCGGTGTACTTCTCAAAGATTGATCTTCGATCGGGGTACCATCAGATCCAGGTTAGAGAGAAGGACATCCATAAGACAACATTCAGATGTCACTACGAGCACTACAAGTTTTTAGTCATGTCCTTTGGGTTGAGTAATGCACCGACTACCTTCTAGTTGTGTATGAACCATATCTTCAATAAGTGGTTGAGGGAGTTCTTAGTAGTGTTCTTTGATGATAAAATAATCTACAACATGACATAGGAGGAACATTTGAGGCATATGGATGAGATTATTAGTATTATGGAGGAGCAGTGGTTGTTTTCCAAGGAGGCAAAGCGCGAGTTTGGGTTGAAAAAATACTTTATCCAGGACACATGATTGGTGTAGAAGGAGTAAAGGTGAATCAAGAGAAGATCTAGACAATATTATATTAGCCCACTCCTATATCACTTACAAATCTTTGGGGGTTCTTCGGGATATGAAACTATTATAGGCGCTTTGTGAAAATATTTTCACAGTTGGGTGCACCATTGATATATCTCACTAAGAAGGGAATGTTCATATGGCCAGAGGAAGTGCATGTAGCATTTGACATGATGAATAAGGTGATGAGAATTTTCCTAGTGTTAGCACTTCCATTTTTCTCATAGCCATTTGTATATGAGTGTGATGCATCCGGTGAAGGGATAGGAGCAATGTTGATACATAATTGAAACCCCATATCTTTTGAGAGCAGGAAGCTAAGAGAGCCAATGAAGATATATCCTATTTATGATAAGGAGATGTTGGCCATCATGCATGCATTGGCCAAGTTTAGACAATACCTGGTGGGAGGATGCTTTGTTTTTAGGATTGACCACAACAACTTGAGATATTTCTTGGAGTAGAAGGACCTGAACACGAGGCAACATAAATTGGTGAGTAAGGTGCAAGCATATGATTTTGACATTTATTACATGAAGGGAAATAAGAACATAGTTGCTGACACCCTTTCCAAGATACCTTCAACTTTCTCCATGACATAAATATCAACGGAACAAAAGTCCATTCTCTTGGTGGACTACTCCAAGAATACATTCACCTGTGAGCTGATGGAGAAAATTATTCACGATGACAAGTACATAGTAGTTTATGGCATCATATACTACAAATACATGATATATATTTTTCCTGAGTCCACACTCAATGATAAGATTCTGAGGGAAGTCCATGACCCACCATCAACAGGGCACCCAAGATGTCTGAATAACTACATGTAGGCGAGGGAGAGGTTCTCTTGGATGGGTCTCAAGGAGGACGTGCTTCAATATGTGAGGGAGTGAATGAATTTTCAATAGAAAAAGTCAGTTCTTACACATCCTGCAGGTATGCTTCATCCGTTTGCTATTCTGGAGCAGAAGTGGATGAGCATTTACATGGATTTCATCATAGGGTTGCCGAAGGTACATGGAAGGGACAATATCTATGTGGCGATGGAAAGGTTGACCAAATATGCACACTTCTTTTCCATTCCTTCAAAGTATAGCACATCTTAGGTAGTGGACATATTCTTCTGAGAGGTGTTCAGAATACATGGTGTTTCGAGGTACATAGTCAACGACCGAGACAACAAGTTTCTTACCGCATTCTGGCAGGAGATTTTTAGGTTATCCAAGACAGAGTTGACATATAGTACAAAATACCACCCTTAGATAGATGGGAAGACAGAGATAGTGGACAAGTGGATTGAGGGATACCTATGAAACTATGTTTCGGGATAACAGAGAGCTTGGATAAAGTGGTTTAATCTAGGAGAGCACTGTTATAATATCAGTTATCACATGTCCATCAGGATAAGTCCATTCAGGGCATTGCATGGTTGCAATTCCCCATCATTTGTCGATTTGGAATTTAGGAAGAGCATGCCCCCCAAGGCCAAATATTGGTTGCAGGAGAGCCAGGACATCTTGAGAGTCTTGAAGGAGAACTTACACGTAGCCCTAAATCAATAGAAGATGTACGCATACACGCACATGATAGAGAAAAACTTTGAAGTTGGGGATATGGTCATTTTGAGATTGCAACCATACAATGTTGGGTGTTTTTTCATTGTTTCAGTCCATTCTTGTGCATGCAACGACCTTCTTAAAACTGGGGAGTTTTAGACCCAGGGTTCATCCAAAGCATGTCCAACAAAACCCCAAAGCACCGAAATATCAATCCTCAACCAAGGTCGAGAAAGGTCTCACCCGAGATGCATATAGGATCACATAGACGATAAGGTCTTGTGTCAGAGATGGAGGATTAAACATACAAAACATTACTACAATTGGCATCCATATAACTCTTGTCTGACATACTACTTTAGGACTAAGAATTAAATCTATCCACACACATAACCAACTCATTCATAACAGACACAAAATAGATAAGAACTTCCATATCTTTATTATTGGAAACATCATATCATATTCGAGACATACAGTACATTGAACAACTGCTTAGGACAACCATGTGACTTCATATCATTACTATTTGTAACAATGGGAATACAATATGATGCACCATGTGCCTTCATATCATTACTATTTGTAATGATGGGAATACAATATGATGCACCATGTGCCTTGCTTTAGGATCAGAAAAAACAAAGACATAAGAGTAAATTCACAACATCATAGGATTACAACAAGATTAGAGTGAGCATGAGGGTGATAGCCAATCGATTGTTTCACATACTAGATAGATAAATCCCGTTCTGATCTTAGATCTCCTTTTTATATCTTTTGTTGATGGGGAGCGTTGTCTCTTTCTTCTCTGCTCCACTTGCTTCTCTGATTTAACTTCATCACACGCTTCTAGTGCATGTTAGCGCTCCACGTAGACTTTAGACATTAGGGGAAATATTAACTTCCTGACCAACTCATCTTTTGGCCACCCCATGTCTTCATCTATTGCTGGAAATAATCATTTCGAGAGATTTCATGGTGATTTTTTCTTGATTTTGGTGGGAGTCTTCTTGGTTTCAGGTGAAATTGAAAAAACTTGGATCGATATGCACTTCATAGTATTTATACTTGGCGTGTTGTTGAAAAACTTGGTCCAATGATCACGTTATGGTATTTCTCTGTGCATTTTCGAATATGCACGTAAAACTATGAAATGAGTGCGCATAACTCTGTTTGTGTGCATGCGCAAAATTGGACCAAAACATTTGGGTGCCAACATGCCCCCACCACTATTATCTATCTCGTCCTCGAGTCAGGTTGATGCAGGAGCATCATCAACATCAAGCGAGCCAACGCGGAAACGGAGGATAGTTGGACAAGTGCCAACACAAATTTTCGAATTTCTCTTGGAATTGATGCGCGAACATAAATATGGCTATTTAATGAAGCGCACTTGTATAATGTAATAGACCTTGAGAAATTCACTCTCGTCCTTAGTAGGTAGAAGGCATTTATAGAAATTAAATGTAAGTAGATAGAATTCAATTCTAGATTAGACAGTTTTAGAGTGCAAGAGGGAAACGGGATATAGACACCCTCATTGTGTATTGTATCATTAGAAAAAATAGGAAGATTTGAGCAAGAGCATGCAGAGAGTTGTGTAAGAACACCCATGTACATATATTTGAATTAATAGAAAGATTTGATTCAATTTCATGGCGTTGTGTTTGTTCTCTGTGTATGTATGTTGAATATTATGCTCATGGATGTTTGCTTCCTGTTATACATTTGCTTTATAGGATGTGTATATGATTTCATGTTTGAGTTTGAAGTCTTAAAAGGAAGTAGGAATGAGTTTCAATTGTTTCTCTATCTGAGCAAGAGTTCCTGCAAGGAGTGCACTTGAAGTGTCTGCAAGGAGTGCGTTGACGAAGGGCTCAGATAGTTTAGCTTTTGTTCTCGTTCACCCAAAAGTGCAGTTGGGCACAGGAGCTGCGCAAGGAGTGCGTAGGCCAAGTGAAACCTCAGGGTTGTGAACCTAAGTAAAGCATTGAAGGACTGCTGTTGCAGGTGTGTGCAGGGTCGAAGGAAATTCAACACTTGGAATTGTTTGAAGGTTGCCGCAAGGAGTGCGCGCAAGAGTCTTTTTCTAAGACTCAGAGTGATAAGAAAGATCAGGAGGTATAGGACCTTCGAGAAATTGGCAAAGAGTTGCACATGAAGTTTGCACCACAGGAGGACAAGTTCCGTGGAGGAACACTTGGTCATTCGCAGAAATCGCCAAGGAAGGACGAACGGTCGAAATTCTCCGAGGAGAATTCGCGAACTTCCGTGAGCCGTCATATCTCATGGAGGAACAGGGGGGATACGGTGAGTATTTCCTAATGGCTGAAATCTCAGGAGAGGCAGGACCGTTGATCCAAGTCATAAGGACCGTAGGATCTACACGTGGAATCCCATATCAGAGTTTTGGGGGGTGGAAATCCCGTGAACATAGCAACAGGAATCGCAAAATCGTGAAACGCGATATCCCGACGGCTAAGGAACAGTGTGGGACCACAGGAGTCGGCGAGTGGAAAAGTCAAACTCACGAGTATATCAGAGTTTCATCATATCGGGACTCGGGAGTCGGAGAACCGAGTTGCTCGACATCGCGAGTGCCAAAATCATGATAGGGAAAATCTCGATAGGAGAGGGAAAGGTCAGCGTTGACTGTATCGACATTCGGGGGTTTGAGAGTGCAACACTCGACCACTGACCTCGCGAAGTCGCGAAGTCTGATCTCCCGATTTTAAAAAGGGGGATCCCACGAGGATTGCTGTGGGTGTAGATTTCCCGATAGGGAAATAGAAGAGTGTTACAGTTCTTTGGGCCGTGGAAAAAGGAAAGATCCTGTGCTGACGTGGACCTTCCGACCTGCGGGTTGTGGAGGGAGCGTGCGTCGGCGTCAAAGTGGTATCAGAGCACAGAAAGGTTCTTTGATTTCTGTAGTAGAGAAGAAGAGAATTCACCATGCTGCCGAGGAGAAGAGATATACAATCACCCGATCCAGAGGATAGGAAAATGCCGCGGAGAAGAGGCAGGCAGATGACAGATCCAACGATGGAGAGAGAGATGTGTGATCTACGAGCTAGACTCGAAGACATGGAGACAACGCAAAGAAGTACAGTCAGTGCTGGGGATCTCAGTGATTCCGAAAGTGAGATAGAGGCTGAACGTGAAGAATAAGTTGCAGCTGAAGATGAATCAAACGAACGTTTGATCAGAGCTATTGCAAGGATGGGTGCAAGAGAAAAAATGGACATTCCAGTTTATGAGGGAAACTTGGATGCAGAGGAGCTTCTAGACTGGATTAGAGCTCTGGATACTTACTTCGACTATGAAGATGTTGAAGAGGACAAGAAAGTCAAGCATGCTGTCACTAGATTGAAGGGACATGCAACATTGTGGTGGGATGAACTACAAGCTGACAGACGCTGCAAGGGCAAGAAAAAGATCAAAAGCTGGGATCGAATGATCGCGAAGATGAAAGCAAAATTCATCCCGAGAGATTATCAAATTACTTTGTTCAGGAGGATGTAGAACCTGAGACATAAGCTGATGATAGTGAAGGAATATACCGAGGAATTCTATAAACTGAACATCAGAGAAGGTCATCGGGAGAGCGATGATGAAAAAGTAGCCAGATATATGAATGGCCTGAGATATGATATCCAAGACGAGATGAGCATGGTAACCATCCGAATGGTGGAAGATGCTTATCAGATGGCTTTGAAAGCGGAAGAGAAGCTGAGCCGAAAGAAAGGTCAGAGAGGTCGAGGCAGGAGTCAGCCCAGAGGCAAATCAGTTGCCCAAGATAAATATCAGAAGCCCAAGGAAGACTGGAAGAAACCTCAGATTTGAACAAAGAGAGGATGAAGTTCACAACGAGGGCAATATGCTGAACAAAGAGGGCAACATACTGAGAAAAGAGGAGATTATGCCGATACCAACACTTTTCCTTGTACTAGAGGTAGGGGAAGAGGAAGAGGTGGAGTAATTACATGCTTCACATGTGGAAAGAATGGGCACAAGTCTTACGAGTGTCCAGATAAAAAGAAGGAGGCTGGGGAAACTCACATTGCCGAAGTGCAGAGGCGGGATGTTGAGGCAGAAGATGCTGAAGGCAGAAGATCGTTGATGATGCAAAAATCTCTTTTGACACCAGAGAAAGAGGTGGAGAGTTCAGTTCAAAGGACCAAACTTTTCCGAACTGCTTGCAAGACCAAGGATAGGGTATGCAAGGTTATTGTAGACAGTGGTAACACAAATAATCTTGTTTCTACGGAGATGGTAGAAAAGTTGGAGCTGGAGATGATTGATCATCCAGGCCCGTACATAATTTCGTGGCTATAAAAAGGACATCAGGTAACTATCACTAAACAATGTTTAGTTGAATTTAAGATAGGAGGATATAATGATAATATATTATGTGATGTAATTCCTATGAATGTTTGTCATCTATTGCTGGGTAGACCAAGGCAATATGACAGGAATGTGATTCATGACAGGAGAATGAACACATATACCCTGGAGAAGAATGGGAGGACACACATGTTAATTCCAATTAAGGACAAGGAGGTGAAGCCGGAAGTAAGCAACACAATACTTCTCATGAGTGGGAAGGAACTTCTTACAGAGGTTAAGAAGAAGGAGGATCCACAATTCTTTGTGGTCAGAAAGCCGAGGATTGTTTTGACCAGCACAAGAGTGGATGATTTACCAGAAGAAATTCAGGAACTGCTGGAAGAGTTCACTGATATAGTTGTGGACGAATTACCTCGTTCGTTGCCACCAATTAGAAGTGTGAGTCATCATATTGATATCATACCAGGAGCCAGTTTGCCAAACAAATCCGCGTACAGATTGACGCCGCAAGAGAATGAAGAGGTCAAGAGACAATTCTAGGAGTTATTGGACAAAGGATTGGTTAGGAAAAGCTTGAGTCCGTGTGCTGTTCCAACAGTACTCAGTCCGAAGAAAGACGGAGGTTGGAGGATGTGTACTGACTCGAGGGCGATTAACAAGATAACCATCAGGTACATATTTCCATTGCCGAGGATGGATGATTTGATGGATTTCTTAAGTGGAGAAAAATATTTTTCAAAGATTGATTTGAAAAGCGGTTATCATCAAATCCGCATGAGAGAAGGTGATGAGTGGAAGACAACATTCAAAACAAATGAAGGGTTGTATGAATGGCTTGTTATGCCGTTTGGCTTAACAAATGCGCCAAGTACCTTCATGAGGTTGATGAATGAAGTCCTGAGGGAGTTCATCGGGAAATTTGTCATTGTATATTTGGATGACATACTGATTTACAGCAAAACAGAGGCAGAGCACTTGAAGCATTTGGCTACAGTGATGCAGAGGTTATAGGAGGAGAAGCTGTTGATAAATATGAAGAAATCCTCATTCATGAAGACAAAGCTCATTTACTTGGGATTTGTTATTTCTGCAGATGAGTTGAGGATGGACCCAGATAAGGTGGAGGTGATCAAGAATTGGCCATCACCGAAGAACATATTTGAGGTGAGAAGTTTTCACGGATTGGCTAGTTTCTACCGAAAGTTCATCAGGAATTTCAGTGGAATTAGCACAACAATGATGGATACAGTGAAGAAAATACACAAATATTTTCACTGGACTGAAGAGGCTGAGAAAAGTTTTAATCCGTTGAAGAGGAAGATTACAGAACAACCAGTTTTGGTGTTGCCGGATTTTCGAAAGACATTTCAAGTGAAATGCGATGCAAGCGGATTTGCAATCGGGGCAGTCTTGAGTCAAGAAGATAGGCCTATAGCATACTTCAGCGAGAAGATGAATGAAGCGAAACTGAAATACTCCACTTATGACAAGGAGTTTTATGCTATCATACATGCATTGAAAAAATGGAGGCATTACTTGATTCCGAAAGAATTTGTCTTATACAATGATAATCATGCATTGCAGTTTGTGACTCAACATGAAAAGTTGAATCAGAGACATGTCAAATGGGTTGAGTATATGCATAATTTCACTTTTATAATTAAACATATTTTTGGTACAGCTAACAAAGTGGCTGATGCTTTGAGCAGGAAGTGTTTGCTGTTGCAGGAGTTCCGAGTCAAAACGTTGGGTTTTGATGCTCTCAGGGACATGTACGCAGATGATCAAGATTTTAAGGAGGCATATGACGAAGCTGAGAATCCAGTTCTCAGGGATAGAATCCAATGGGCCGAATACATGATCCAAGAAGGATTTCTATTCAAGGGCAATCAATTGTGTATTCCAAAATGCTCCATGAGGGAGAATTTGCTGAAGGAGAAACATAGTGGATGATTGGCAGGGAATTTTGGTCACTACAAGACGTTCGCGAAGCTGAATGAGTCATATTTTTGGCCGGGAATGCGAGAAGATGTCAAGAAATTTGTAGACAGATGCATAATTTGCCAACATTCGAAGGGCAGAAGACAAAATGCGAGATTTTATCAACCATTGCCCATACCAGAGAGGCCGTGGGATGAAATTAGCATGGATTTTGTATTGGGGTTGCCAAGAACACAAAGAGGTTTTGATTCAATCTTTGTGGTAGTGGATAGGTTTTCTAAGATGGCACACTTCATTCCATGCCAGAAAACTAGTGATGCGACTCACATTGTGAACCTGTTCTTCAAAGAGGTCATTCGACTTCATGGGCTGCCAAGAAGTATAGTTTCGGATCGAGATACAAAGTTCATAGGGAATTTTTGGAGGACCTTATGGAAGAAGCTGGGAACTAACTTGTTGTTTAGTTCGGATTATCATCCTTAGACGGATGGACAGATAGAAGTAGTGAACAGAAGTCTGGGAGACTTGCTGAGGAGCTTGGTGACAGAACACCATATCCAGTGGGACAATATATTACCACAGACAGAGTTTGCGTATAATGACTCGGTTAACAGGAGCACATGACAAAGTCCATTTCAGGTTGTCTATGGCATGCAGTCGAGAGGAGTTTCTGAACTGAGAGATTCAAAACAAACTGCGACAAGGAGCGCTAGTGCAGAAGAATTCGCAGAGGCGATGAAAGAACTTCACAGTCAGGTGAAGGAGGGACTACAGAGTTCAAGTTAGGAATATGAGCGTAGAGAAGATCAACACATAAGACAAATTCAGTTTGAAGTTGGTGACTTGATTCTGGCGCATTTGAGGAAAGAAAGGTTTCCGAGAGGAACATACAATAAGATCAAGATGAAGAAAATCGGGCCATGTAGGGTCTTGAAGAAATTTGGGGTGAATGCTTATGAGATTGAATTACCTGATGGGATCAGAATTTCTCCGATATTCAACATCTCAGATTTGTACTCGTATAAAGCTGAGGAAATAGGGACTGGAAATGAGCAGCCAGTGATCCAGTGGACAAAGCAGTTGCCAGTTGTAGATAAGCTGCAGATGGAGCGCATACTGGATAAGAGAGTTGGTAAGAGGACCAGGCGAAAGAAATACTTTGAGTATCTGGTCAAATGGAAGAACCATCCAGTTGAAGATGCTAGCTGGGAGAACGAAGCAGAGATCCAGAAGCATGGACGGACTGTGCACGAGCTCATGGACAGGAGCCCATGAATTTTTTCAAGTGAGAGAGTATGATGCAGGAGCATCATCAACATCAAGCGAGCCAGCGCGGAAACAGAGGACAGCTGGACAAGTGCCAACACAAATTTTCGAATTTCTCTTGGAATTGATGCGCGAACATAAATATGGCTATTTAATGAAGCGCACTTGTATAATGTAACGGACCTTGAGCAATTTTCTCTCGTCCTTAGTAGGTAGAAAGCATTTATAGAAATTAAATGTAAGTAGATAGAATTCAATTCTAGATTAGACAGTTTTAGAGCGCAAGAGGGAAACGGGATATAGATACCCTCATTGTGTATTGTATCATTAGAAAAAAAAGGAAGATTTGAGCAAGAGCATGCAGAGATCTGTGTAAGAACACCCATGTACAGATATTTGAATTAATAGAAAGCTTTGATTCAATTTCCTGGCGTTGTGTTTGTTATCTGTGTATGTATGTTGAATATTATGCTCATGAATGCTTGCTTCCTGTTATACATTTGCTTTATAGGATGTGTATATGATTTCAAGTTTGAGTTTGAAGTCTGAAAAGGATGTAGGAATGAGTTTCAATTGTTTCTCTATCTGAGCAAGAGTTCCTGCAAGGAGTGCAGTTGAAGTGTCCGCAAGGAGTGCGTTGACGAAGGGCTCAGATAGTTTATCTTTTGTTCTCGTTCACCCAAAAGTGCAGTTGGGTACATGAGCTGCACAAGGAGTGCGTAGGCCAAGTGAAACCTCAGGGTTGCGAACTTGAGTAAAGCATTGAAGGACTGCTGCTGCAGGTGTGCACAGGGTCGAAGGAAATTCAACACTTGGAAGTGTCTGAAGGTTGTCGCAAGGAGTGCGCGCAAGAGTATTTTTCTAAGACTCGGAGTGATAAGAAAGCTCAGGAGGTATAGGACCTTCGAGAAATTGGCAAAGAGTTGCACAGGAAGTTTGCGCTGCAGGAGGAAAATTTCCACGGAGGAACACTTGGTCATTCGCAAAAATTGCCAAGGAAGGACGAACGGTCGGAATTCTCCGAGGAGAATTTGCGAACTTCCGTGAGTCGTCAGATCTCGCGGAGGAACACGGGGGATACAGTGAGTATTTCCTAACGGCTGAAAGCTCAGGAGAGGAAGGACCGTTGATCCAAGTCATAAGGACTCTAGGATCTACACGTGGAATCCCATATCGGAGTTTCGGGGGGTGGAAATCCCATGAACATAGCAACAAGAATTGCGAAATCGTGAAACGTGATATCCCGATGGCTAAGGAACAGTGTGGGACCACAGGAGTCGGCAAGTGGACAGGTGGCACACCTTTTTGGGTTTTTGTGGCAAGAAGTCCCAAAACAATTACATTAATATTCGCGATATTGCAAACTCTGAAATGCCGATAGAGTGAAGGACNGAACGGTCGGAATTCTCCGAGGAGAATTTGCGAACTTCCGTGAGTCGTCAGATCTCGCGGAGGAACACGGGGGATACAGTGAGTATTTCCTAACGGCTGAAAGCTCAGGAGAGGAAGGACCGTTGATCCAAGTCATAAGGACTGTAGGATCTACACGTGGAATCCCATATCGGAGTTTCGGGGGGTGGAAATCCCATGAACATAGCAACAAGAATTGCGAAATCGTGAAACGTGATATCCCGACGGCTAAGGAACAGTGTGGGACCACAGGAGTCGGCAAGTGGACAGGTGGCACACCTTTTTGGGTTTTTGTGGCAAGAAGTCCCAAAACAATTACATTAATATTCGCGATATTGCAAACTCTGAAATGCCGATAGAGTGAAGGACCGTTGAAAAGTCAAACTCATGAGTATAACATAGTTTCAGCATATCGGGACTCGGGAGTCGTAGAACCGAGTTGCTCGACATTGCGAGTGCCGAAATCGTGATAGGGAAAATCCCGATAGGAGAGAGAAAGGTCAACGTTGACTGTATCAACATTTGGGGGTTCGAGAGTGCGACGATCGACCATTGACCTCACGAAGTCATGAAGTCCGATCTCCCGATTTTAAAAAGGGGGATCGCACGAGGATTGTTGTGGGTGTAGATTTCCCGATAGGGAAATAGAAGAGCATTACATTTCTTTGGGCCATGGAAAAAGGAAAGATCCTGTGCTGACGTGGACCTTCCAACCTGCGGGTTGTGGAGGGAGCGTGCGTCGGCGTCACAGGTGCTCTATGGAATGATAAAAAAGACAGACAACACCATTCCTTTGAGATTCTGCATGAATTCTAGAAACTGATGCTCAGACTCAAAAAACTGCTCTGGAAGTGTCTTGTTGATTTGGATGGTCATTTCTGCGATTTCAACTATCATTGTTGGGGACATGAGATCAATTTGGTTGAGTTGTTCAATTAGGGGGATGGTAGCAGCTTGGAGGTCTGACAAGTGATTATACCAGTCCATATCCCTATCAACTATTGAAGTGATTATTTCCCTCATTGTATGTTGCTTAGCCCTAGTAGAATTAATCTCGTTCATTCATGTACCAATGACCTCCATTGTCATGACACACTGTTTGGGGGGAAAGGAGTCGGCATCTTTCTTTTTCTACGCAACCTTAGCTTCTAATGTACAAGTACGATCATAGAGAGTCAAGATTTCTAGAGGGGTTGTGAAATAGTCCCACAATTTGAAGCTCTATGTGACCAACTCAATGAAGCCTTCAACATGGGCGCGACTCTCCTAGATGTTGGTGGTTGCTTAAGAGTTTTTTTGTTGGAGGGTATTTCCTTCTAGGATTTGAAGTTGCAACCTATTTTGAAGTTTTTCATTCTGTAATTGCAGGGCTCAAATGTGCTCAACAACTGACTTAATCTTCTGTAGGGTAGGAAAGTCCAACTGTATTGGTATCGGATGGGAGACCTAGGAATAAGCTTCATTGAGAGCGATGAACAACTCTATGTGGTCACTAAGAATAGATGTATATCATCTCTGAGTATCGGCATGGGTGACCACTTCAATCATGTGTAATTCTTGTAAAGTCTACTGAGATTCTTCTAGTTCCTGAAGGTCGCGAGATTCACTTTCCCATTGGGAATGGGTGGCACTATGATTAGAACACTCTTTCTCGTAGCTGAGGTGTGACTGGGTGAGTTCTTGGTTAAGGGATTTATGGCATACCCTAATCTCATGGACCAAGGAATTAATAAAATGTGGGATGTTGATCGTAGGAACTTGAGACAATTCGAGCTCGGTTCTAGTCGAAACATATGGAATTATGGCAAGTGGATTGACACTGATCACTCGACTAGGATTGGCACTCGAAATTTTGAGGGGGGGATTGGTTGAGGAAGGAAAATGTTGACCCAATGGAAAGGTGAAATGTTGGGCCAGGAGTTGTATCTTCTTTCTCATTTCATTATGTGACACTTTCTATTTAGCTAATTGGGCACAAATTTCTTGCAATAATTTTTTGACTTACCGAGGTGAACTAGGAGAACCCGCTTTAAATGATTTATGGGAGGATGTGTGATGGTGTTTGTTGGAGGAAGAGAAAGTGTTGGAATGATGTGAGGGAAAATTAGCTTCTTCAATAATTGGGGTTGGCCGAGGGGGAGAAGAGGGCTTGCGTTTCGACCCAGAGTCAATGTTAATTTGAATGGGCATATGAGTCTTGGATCCTTGCTTTCGTTTCTTAATTGAGGCAATATCAATATTAATGTCACTTGCGGGCTGAGAATGTCCAGTGGAATTGGGAGATTCTGTATTCTAAGGCTCTATTGCTAAGTTATTTGGCTTGGACCCAACAACTTGTATTTCTTTTAAGGGCGGCTGGGATTCAGCTAGCCATGGCTCAACTCTAGCTATAATCTCCCTTTCTGTAATACGTAAGGGAAGCATAGCCTGTGTGCAGTCTGTATATGCATGGAGAAATATTACAATATTATGGAAAATACATTTCAAATACAGGTGACTCTCATACCTGGTGAACATGTGGTGTGAGATGTGAAATTTTTCAGCGGAAGCGTTGATCAACTGGGTGTGCCATTGATTGAAAGTGTCAGGAACTATCTCTTGGGTGTATGCATTCTTGGAATAGTGTAGTTGGAGAATTCAGGGAGTAAGAAATGAAGGTACTGTATCTAGGTCAATTTCAAAGTCGGGTGGCGGCTTCCAGAGTACCATAGTAAGTAGTAGAAGGATCTAGCTATAATGAAATTATTTAGCCTCATCCTGCGTGTCGAGGAAGTCAGTGACAATCTCGTTTAATAAGAATGGGCCCCAAACCATCCAATTCCAAAGAATGCAGTGTTGGTTCATGAGGACGACCCCTCAATGGAATTCATCCTTCTGGAATTTGTGAATAAGATTATAGGAGATAAATTTGGTGGAAAACTTGATCGTGAAATCATTAATTTCGACAATGACTACGCCACGCTTACCCATTATTGTGCCATATCGAGAGTAGACTTCATCTAGTGATATATCATTTTCCTTGATATGACTTGTTGGGTCCTCTCTGGAAGTAGGTAGGGCAAAAAATTGCTGAATAGTTGTGAGGTTGATTAGATAAGGTTGATCAAGCCAAAGGTATCCTCTATGCACTCTCGTCAGGAGGAAGCAAATGCATGATTGAAAATTGTGGCCTCGATCGAAGTGCAAACATCTGAGGAGGGAGAGGATGCCCAATTTCCTTAGTGGCCGTTGCGCCTACTCCTGTGCTATGGTCTTGGTGGTACCATCCTCCTAGGTAATAACCTTTGTGTGTTTATCCATTTGTAACTCAGGGAAGTGATGAGGGTCCCATACATTTTAATTGGCACATTTGAGTAATGGTAATTTTCCGAATGGAAGGTCGTCACGTAGGACACCGAAGGGTAGCACTGAATCGATAATTGATGGTTCTTTATGTGATTTTGACTTTGGGCAGGCCTTGGGCCTGTTGGATGAAGCCATACTTAGAATGGATGATATTGGTGATGGAGTATTGGGGATATATGGGAGGCACAAGATTAGTGATGGCCTTTAATGCAATGGCGGTGAAGGAATGTATCGAGCTTCGAATGGACGGGGATACCGACAATGGATATGGAGTGGGGAGTGAGGGTAGTTTTGAATTGAATTGGCTAGACAAATATCTGGTTATTGATGCATGTGATGTAATTGTTCCTACTTTTTGGTGATTTGGTTGAAACTCCCCCCTAAGTCCAACCGTTAGGAGTGACATGTTGTTGATGATTTTGGCAGAGCTTGCATTAAGGACGATACTTATTCTAATTCTTGTATTAATTGTTTCTTTTAGTCGAGAGCGGGGGGGGGGGGAATCAATTGGTTTACTGAATGCTTTGTAATGAGAAATATATTTCATGTAATAAAATCCACATAGAACTATTTCTGGGCACAACTTTAATGATTTCTCAAATCTTGGGATTTCTGAGTGTGATATTTTTGGAGTATGCCTATCATTTTTTTTCCAGTTTTGAATGAAGTACTCATTTAAAGTTCTCTGAAATGATCAATATCATTTGATTCTTTTTCTTGTGAGAAAATATGGGTGCATCTTCAACTTGCATGTGTTTTATAGGGATTTTATAATGAACTTGAGCATATATTTATTTTGATATTGAAGCCTTTTTTCATCTTTTGTTTTTTTATGGTTAAGAAGATGCTTGGTCCTTTCAAGAAGAAATCTAGTTATCAAGAACCATTTCATATATAAACTAAGGAAATAAAGAGTTGGGGTTTTCTGTCTAGCATTCTCCCATTTGGAAGTCCAATCAAAGAACATCAAGACACATTTGTCATAATATAATAGAGGAGTACCACCTCTATAAAAACTTAGGGGGATTTTATCCTTGTGAGGCTGTTGTTTGGATCTTGACCAATCTGAACATCAACAATCCATTGGTAAGTTATTCATTACACATTTAATTTTTATTTTTGTCATACATATTTTTATCATTTTAATATTTGATATATATAATTCAAATATTTGATTGTTTGTAATTACACAAACAAAGCATCCCGGGCTTGCATATCAACCCAAGGATAAGCCTAATTGTACTAGAAATAATGGTAAACAAGCTAATGGAGATGATGGAGTGGATGAAGATCATGAAGTTAATCCTATGCCCGAGAAAAATGATGATATTGATATAATTGAGAATGATAGGATACATATATTGATCCAAGACACTTTTTCTCTAATGGATGATAAATTTGATGATGTTCATGATGTACCTCTGACTAATAAGGCACGGAAACCCTTATATGAAGGCTCAAGGACACATATTCTCTTTGATAGTTTATTGTTGGTGAAATTGAAAGTATTGAGTGGTTTTTCAAACACCTATCTCACACAGATCCTAAGGTATTTAATATATTTCTTCATACACAAATACCCTTTTTTTCTTTATATTTTTAGTGTTAATTGTATAAGTGATGCAATATTGATGAATATTCATTATAGTAATTTTTCTTTTAATGTTGTAGATTTTATGCGATTTTCTCCTATTACTATTAAACAATTTACCTCACACGTGCCGATACTTGTCTCTCTTTATGAAAACTATAGGAATGTAGTATGAATCCATTGATACCTGTCCTAATGACCATAATATATGTTATGGACATCACGCAACAAATTTGGAATTCCCTCAATGTGGAATTAATAGATATCAAATCGATCAAGTAATAAATAAAGTGCCCCGTAAGGTTCTTTGTCATATGCCCATAATTCCACATAAGTGTAAAACATAGCACAATTTATGTATTACCATGCACAAATAGGAAGTGAAGATGGTGTTAAGAAAATACCTACATATGGTACTGCATTTGGGGACATAGAGGAAATATGACCAACTTTTAAAGAAGAGCCTCATAATGTTATAATTTCATTGGCAGTCGATGGCGTCAATCCATTTGGAGAGAAAAGGTCTATTTACTCAATGTGAACTATTTTTGTTTATAAACAATAACCTTCCTCCTTGGATTTCAATAAAAAGGGAGCACACAATGTTGGAAATGTTTGTTCTAGGTATTTGTTTAAAATAATGTTCTCAAGTGCGTACTGTTTCAATTGTACTTTAGTTGTTTGTTACATTTTAATATATTATGTGTTCAAGGTAATAAAAATGTGTATTTTCAAATAATTAGGTAAGTACCAAGTTAAAAATATGGATGTATTTATTAAGCCTCTTATTGATGAACTTATAAAGCCACTGACTAACATCACTATGTATGGCATCTCCAGACTAGTAGGACAAAAAAAATTTCATTTCCATGGAATAATTACATGGACAATTCATGATTCCCCATGGCTTACACTTTTTTGTGGTAAGTAAAGTATTGCACTCTAACAATAAATGAATTTTTCAATTATTTGTGCATTTTTTGAATAATTTATTTGTATACTAGTATTAACATAATTCCACATCTTGGAAGTCTTGAATTTGTGTCCAATATGCATTCCTAGAATGATATATCGACGTTCAATAAGTTTAGGAAAGGAGGTATTTGATGAACACATGCACTTGCTCACTTAGAACCATTGGTATGGAACTACCACGAAACATCTTTTTAATGAGAAGGAAAAGACTAGAAAAAAATATGAATAATGACACCTCAACTATAGAAATTGGAATATAATAAGAATCTTTAAGGTAAGAAATTGGTTTCCATATCATATGTAGACTTATACAACTTCTATTTATATTCAATTCTTTTTATGGTATCTAATATTTAATTATTTTTTTCTTATGTTTTTTAAAGGCCATTGATGCATTAATGAGCTTCCACGAGGAATGAAAATACATTCCATGCAATTCAGTAGGTTGGCCTACTATGAGCACCTACAAGGGGCTCATTTGTTTGATACAATGCATTGGAAAACAATGCTACCAAAACATTAAGGATAATCTTAGATGGAAGGAGTAACAAATATAAATCACCAAAGTTTGTAGTGAAATTTAGGAAGCCAATCATGTAATGAGAAATTTGATTCATTCTTCTAGTGATGGACAATTAGACAATATTCCATGGTTATTTTATATAGAGTAGGAAATCATTGTCATAAAAGATGTCTTTCAAAAAATTAAATTTTCCATTAGTTTTTCTTCAAACATAAATAATATATTAACGAATAAAGGTGAATTTTGCAGGGTAAAAACTTAGGATTCAAAAACCTTTATTAACGTATTTTGTTAAATTCTTGTATTGTTATTCCTTTAGAAAATTGGGTATTGTTTTGAATTTTGGAAAAAATTAATGATTTCTTATGTGTTTCAACATGTTCTTTCTCTATCTCTCCTAAACATATTTGATAACAAATAAAATAGGTTATATATGATCTCGAAAAGTACATGAAGTAACTCACAATTTAGAACTAACAGGTTAACTATAGAACTTACATACATGTGATTTACTTTCATTGTACGTATAATTATTATTGTTTCATCCTATGATTTCCTTACATCATGTGTAGGTGTAGGTTGTCATCTAAATAAATCCATAAAGAATATGTAAAGTATTGGGAAAAATGAATTCCCTGGATTATGTGTTCATAGCTAAAGTATCTTCCTTCGACCTTTTTCAATGCACAATAACACTACCTCGTACACCAAGTTGAGGAGAATGAAATATGTGGACATGTACACACAAGGTCATTGTGTATGGTGGAGAGGCACTTAAAAGGCATTGTAATATTTTGTTAGAAAAATATAATGTCCTAAGGACTTGATCATTAAGGGATATATGGAATATCAATCCATGGTGTATATTACTGAGAATCTTCTTGAACTATGAATGTGCCTCGCACTTGGGATGTCAATTCCATCAACAAATATGAAGGAAATATTTTTTTGGGTAAAGGTAAAATGAGGAAAGTGAAAGGTGATCAGAAATTGAAGAGCTATACTAGTTTATATTTATTTCGAGCAATTATGTGCTTATTTATTTCTTATTCATCCACCATTTCTTAATATTTATTGGTACCTAATTATTCAATTGTTCTTTCTTCATATAGGTATGGATAGAATGGGATGAACTACATTTATAAATTGAAAATAATTTTGACTGGATGAAGGTATGGATAGAATGTTGTACATAACTTTATGGAAAGTTATAATGGGATGAGCTGGCAGAGTTGATTAGAATATCTCATTATTCTTGAGATACCGATCTTATGTAGAGGGAAATTGGTTTAGCATATGGTGCAAAAGATAAACATGCAAGCATTACCCACATTCTTTTAGTTTTTTTCCAATATTGTATTTGCTAGTGTTCTTTTGTCCTCAAAATGTTAACTAGGTCTAAATATGTTTATGAATTGAAAATATTACATTTTTTACATATTGAGAATATTGGCCCAAGTGAAACACCACAAGGCTATGTGGTGGAATGGTAGGAAATTTCACATCAAATAATTGGATGATAAGAAGAAATGCTTATCAATATGTTAACTAGGTCTAAATATGTTTATCAATTGAAAGCATTACATTTTTTACATATTGAGAATATTGGCCCAAGTGAAACACCACAAGGATATGTGGTGGAATGGTAGGAAATTTCACATCAAATAATTGGATGATAAGAAGAAATGTTTATCAATATGTTAACTAGGTCTTAATATTTTTATCAATAAGAAGACAATATTAAATAGGTATAAATATGTTTATCAATTGATAATATTGCATTTTTTACATATTGAGCATATTGGCCCAAGTGAAACACCACAAGGCTATGTGGTGCAATGGCAAAAAATTTCACATCAAATAGTTTTCTAGGTTACTAATGTTTCCTCTAGTAGTGAAAAACATCAAGAAGTATTTGAAAACGAATACTTGTTGATGTGTTTCCTTGAAACCCATCAACTAGGATATTGGGGCACACATTTGAACCTATGTTTCTCTCAAATGGAGACCAAAATTTTGGTACTTGGAAAGTGCCAAATAAACTCCACCTATTGATCATGAAGACCCAACAAATTTTAAGAATTCAAAATCAGTTTCAGTATTGCAGTTCTTCTTCATGAAAGGCCAACGTGGATGGTTTCTCTTTTGAACAAAAGAGAAGAAAATAAAAGGACACTGAAAATAAGGAAATTGTTTGTTTCCATTTTCCCATTGAATATCCCTATGTTTAAGCTTTATCCAACATTTCATGGAATAAAAAGCAGAGGTCATATGCCCAAGATATTTCCAAGACCCCAACACTTAGTCATTTACCACATCCTCTCTATACTACTAACCCATACTCAACAAAATTATGAGTTAAATCCCATGCAGAGAACCCAACACTCTCATTCATTCGCATGTACCATCCTTCCACAACCACCATTTTGTCCTCTACATCCCTCAAATTGTACTCCTTACTCTCATACTCCACTCTCATACTTAGTCACACTCCACACTCCATTTCCATGCTTTCCATACTTAGTCCATTTCTATTCTTCATTACCATTTTTGTTTCCTTAGTCATATTCACACTCCACACTCCATTTCCATACTTGGTCATTTCCATTTTCAAGTTTTACCATGCAGATATTCCTTACTTTGTGTGGAGATTCTACACTTCAACATTTTCCTCTACACACACACATTTTAGTTTATTTTTCGATATTATTATTCCGAGAAATTATTCATCAATCATATTCCTAAGTTTTATTCCCCTCTCCCCTCCTTTGGCATATTAGGACATGTGGTAGTGAAGTGGACCTATCACATTTGGACACATGGTAGTGAATTGGATCTATCCCTATGTGATACTTGGATGATATTGGTTGGACACATATGAGTAAGAAATGACTTGGCATGATGACTGGGAGGTGAGGTGGAAACCAAAAGTTACACTATGCACAAGCTACGAAGGGTTTGATGGCTCTCTCTACTTCACACACAAATAATACATGATACCATTTTGTTTATAAACATGATATGAGAGACTTCCCATAATGCATGTGGGATAAATAGGGTGGATTTTCAAATCAAGGGCCAAGATTCACGTGGAGAATATATCAACGACTGTTGAGTGCCTATCTTCTAGAGGCCATAACGTTTGATCCCAAAGTGAAAATTGAGAAAATGAGAGCTCGTTGGAAAGATAGAGACATGCAGAACAAATTGGAAGTAGTTTCCATGCCTGTAATGATACTTATAATGCCCTAAAAATTAAAATAACACAACTCGACACTATATATTTATCAATAAGACATTGTATATTTATCAATAAGACACTACCTTGACACAAACGACACAACTATGATATATGATAGGTTCTTTAGATGGAACCATGACTCAACAATGACCTAACTTCAACACAAGGTGATGTAAAATGACACACATAAAAGGAAAAACAAAAAAAAAATAAAAATAAAAAAATGTTTGTGCATCATTACTATGACACATAAACAATAAAAATTACCATGAAAAAACTTGATGTGTGTTGGTAAAAAAAACTTGGTCAAAGAAGAATGAGCTATAGCAACATAAATCAATGATGTTACATCCCCATAGTGTAGTAGTGATTACAATATGTTTTACAATTAAATATTATTTTATTTTGTTATTTAGGATGGGATGTTTGAATTTTAAGTTTATTTTAGTATGCGTTATGGTTTTATGGTTTCTTCAATGTTTTCATTTTAATATTGGTAAGGGGGAAAAGATAAGTTGAAAACATACTAAGGCTTTGGATAAGGCATAAATAAAATTGAAATCCTCACATACTTATAAGATACTTTACATACTTATTAAAATCCTCTCACATACTTATAGAATATTTTATATAGGTGTTGTCTAACTGTTCTAGGTTTTTTTTCTCCTCGTCGGACTCTGACAACATAAATCTGTATGAAATCATATTTTCTGTTGTTTAAATTGCATTTCTAAATGAAAAAATGGATTCAACGTGCTGAAAAAACCATGAAGCACTTGGATTATACAGATTTAACCACTCAAATATGCAGATCCAATAATATCTCACCTTATTTTAGACAAATATCCCCAAAAAATATGCCAAAAAAAATAAAAACATAACATATTTAAACTAAGTCCTTTACATATCATTGAAGGGTTGGAAGGAGAGGGTTCAAGGTTAAATGGAAGGAGAGTGAAAAAGTTGAGTGGAAAATCTTTGAACTAGATTAGGCTTTGGTAAGAACGACCCCGATACCCGACATTGTTTTGGATCCAGCAGAGGAGCCCAACTTTGATGGTTACATCTCTTCACCAAACCTGTTGACTGAAGAGGAGACATAGATTGCTGGCCGTGACTCTATTCCTTTTGATGACTCATTAATTGGTAAGATTCACCATCTTTGTCCCTCACTCTTCAATACATTTTCATCTTGGGACAAACTTTTCATTGCTAAACAAGAGGAAAAGATTTTGGGTTAAAAAACAAAGGCCTTGTCTCCGGACCCGTCTGACCCCACATCCCTTCCCCACACAGCTGAACTTGCTCCATCTGAAAGCTCCTTTCTCCCTAGTCCAACTCCTTCTTCTCAACCTTTACACTCAGCACCTTCCACCTTGGATCCGGTTCCCCCACCTACAGTAGCCATAACTGATACTCCTGAACAATTTACTCTACCTGGTTACACTGAACCGAGCCAATCAGATATACAACTTGAATCCTTGTTTCCGACAAATACCTCAACCCACTCTCTTCCCTTTGACTCCATACCTATTCACACATATCTTGGAAATTCTATAATACAACCAAACATACCACCTTCGAATCACCCATCCTCCTCAAACATTCCTACAACATCAGAATCTGATCCCCATTGGTCTAGAGGCATTGGGCTTGAACTTTCTCCGTTGAAAACCCGAAGTGCACTCAAGAAAACAATGTCTGGTCTGAAAGCATCAGAGAACTCTGCTACGGTCACAAATCAAGGGGCGCTTAGAGGTTTTAAATCCCTTTCTAGGGGTAATTCATGATTTTACTTTCCCTCAACATAAGAGGGGTTGGAGGAGCCTCAAAATTTGCCTCCTTGCGTAGACTACTAGAGAAAACACAGCCGACAATTATCTTTCTGCAAGAAACATTCGTAAATGCCTCAGCTGCAAGGCATTTCATGCATCGACTCAGGCCAAACTGGTTGATTTGCGCGGCGAGCTCGGTGGGCACCTCGGGAGGACTACTGGCCGCGTGGGATCCTACATAATTTGATCTTAGACCGATGCTCTGTCCTGGGGGGATTCTTCTTACTGGTCACTGCTTTGAATTAAGATCCTCTCTCAACTTTCTTAATGTATACGACCCTTGTACTGATCGCAAGGCCTTTTGGGAGCGCCTGGACGATATCGGGCTTTTAGCGGCAAAAAACCTTATCATAGCAGGTGACCTTAACTTAACCACCAGTCCGTTGGAGATATGGGGTGAAAAAGCGAACATTGATCCACACATGATATTCTTCAATCGTGTTTTTTACAAGAACAATCTGGTTGATTTGAAATCGACAAAGCTGTTACCCACTTGGAGAAACGGTAGACAAGGATCGGACAGCATTGCCAAGCGTTTAGATCGTTTTCTTGTCTCTGATGAAGTGATTTCTCCGTCTCGAAGCTCTCTCACCTGGGTAAACCTACCCTTTCTATCTGACCACGCGACCATTTGCCTTCAGATTGGATTGGGCTGCTTTGGGAGGGGTCAACCCTTCATATTTAACCCGTTGTGGTTAAAGGAGGTATCTTTTAACAGTTTGGTCAGATCAACGTGGGAGGTTTTCAATGATTCGGTGACTGGCGACCCACAAGGCAATTTGATAAAAAAATTAAAATTTTTACAGCAGCAAACTTCTAGATGGCTAAAGGATAAAAAACTTGCGGAACAGGCCGCCATTAACAAGATCGACTTGGAGCTGGAAGCTCTGCTCCGTTTACATTTCCAGAATCCTAAAAACCAGGACATCAACTTTAGAATCAAAGAGCTGGAGAGAGACCGATCAACCTTCCTGCGTGAAGATGAAGAGAGGTGGAGACTAAAGAGAAGGATGCTTTGGCTTAATGGGGGTGACAAAAACACTCGTTTCTTTCATCGTTTTTCCAGTGCACGTAGATCTAAAAAACAACTGTGGGATATAGAAGAGGAGGATGGCACTACTTATCATGCCCATGATGAAATCAAAGTGGCTGCAGTTAATCATTTTAATGCTTTTTTTCAGGTACCTATTGATCCAAGCCTCATTGCACAGGTGGAGTTAGCAAGCAGATTCCCTAATATGGTGACAGCTGAGGAGGCACTTGCTCTGGAATCCCCCTGTACAAAGGAGGAAATATTGGCAGTTCTCAAGGGTTTCAAAAAAGAAAAGAGTCCTGGTCCCGATGGATTTGGTCGGTTGAATTATACCTTCATTTCTTTGACATTATGGGGAAGGATCTGCTGGACGTCATGGAGGATTCTCGGTCGAGAGGGGTGATCAATCCTTTGCTAAATAGCACTTATTTAGTCTTGATTCCAAAATCAAATCATCCTAAAATGGTTCAGTCTTGATTCCAAAATCCAATCATCCTAAACAGTTCAAAGACTTTCGTCCCATTTCTCTTTGCAACTTATGTTATAAACTAATATCCAAGATTATTGCCAATAGAATTCGCCCTATACTCTCCAAAGCGCTTTCAGAGGAGCAACTTGGCTTCTTGAAAGGTAGATAGATTTTAGATGCTGTTGGTGTCGCACAGGAATGCATTCACACTTTAAATTCTAAGAAGCAACAAGCCATCCTTCTCAAGCTGGATCTCAAGCAGGCTTTTGACTGTGTCAATTGGAACTTTTTGCACCTTATTCTTTTGCAGAGTGGCTTTGGGGTGGCTACTACCAAATGGATTTTAGGCTGTATCTCCTCGGCTACTATGGCTATTCTGATCAACGGGGAACCCACTAAAAATTTTCGATGTGAGAGAGGGCTTCATTAAGGATGCCCGCTATCACCTCTCCTTTTTATCTTAACCCTTGAAGCGCTCAGTATCCTACTTAAGTTTAGTCAAGAGGAGGGCCATCTAACAGGAGTAAATTTCTCGGGTCTGTCACACATCCTACATATTCTCTTTGTAGATGATGTGCTTATTTTGACAAAGGCCAGTCTTGCGGAATGGTCTCTTTTACACTCAATCATTAACACCTTCTGCGCAACTTCGGGACTGGTGTTAAATCTACAAAAATCTCTCTTCCTTGCTTTAAACACACAGGAGCCTATCTTAACAAACTTGCAAAATTTATTCGGTATTGAAGCAGCAGACCTAAAGAAGGGGTTTTCCTATCTTGGGTTCTATATCAAATTCACCAGATACTCCAAAAATGATTGGCTTTGGCTACTTGATAAATTTGAGAGCAGAATCCATCACTGGTGTAATAAGCATCTCTCCTTGGGAGGGAGATGTATTCTCATCAAAGTCGTATTGGAGAGCCTTCCGGTCTATTGGATGGCGCTAGAAAAAATCCCGGCCACTATTCTTAGCTCGATTCGTCAACTGATTTTCTCCTTTCTGTGGACTGGCAACAAATTGACAGGTTACCATTTATGCAACTGGGAGGTTATTTCAAAACCTAAGAATATGGGTGGTTGGGGACTCAAGAATCTGCCCTTCTTCCAGAGGGCGCTCTCGGCAAATATCCTCTGGCACATTCTCATGAAGCATGGTCTCTGGAGTAAGGTTTTAAAGGCAAAATATTTTCCACAGATTCCGGTTCATCTCTGGCTCAGATCGGCCACTGAGGGACACACTGAAGGTTCTCATACTTGGAAAAATCTGTTAAAAAACCTTCCCATCATTCTCCAATGGCTCTCGTGGAAGCCTGGAAACGGTTATCAAATTGAAGTGGGCAGGGACGTCTTACTGGGATTGGGCAAGCATGCCTTGCTTTCTACAAATCTGCTAGAACATCTACATAGAAAAAACCTTTTCTTCCTTTTTCAATTCAAATCGGTTCAAAGCGGGGGTCATTTAAACGACTGCTGGCTCAGGAGTGATGAGCTAGACTTGGACGCAACACTGGCAATTGAATGGAATGGATATACCCGCAGGCGTATGGAATCGGGCGTTTGCTTACTGGACAGACCCGACTCGCTCTTGTGGACAGGTGGGGACAGGTCCGGAGGTCTTACCGCAAAAAATGCCTACGACGCTCTGGCTGCCAAGTGATGGACTATAAATTTTGAGCGAGGGCATGGTGTGATCTGGAGGAGCAAATGTTCGATCAAATTGAAACTTTTCGCCTGGATTTTAATTGAAAACAAACTTCTGGTGTGGCCGAATCTCCAAGCTCGGGGTTGGGAGGGACCCAGTCGATGTTGTCTTTGCAATTCAAATGAAGAGATGAGCGCACATCTATTCATAGAGTTCTCATTCTCCAGATCCGTTTGGAACCTCATTTCCCCTGCACTTATGCCCTCATCCACTTGGACAGGTACCAGTCCATTTTTTTTCTTCCAGAACTGGTCGAGGGTTGCTACCAACCAGGTAAAGATATCGATTCTTCTTTGCTGGCTTTTATGGAAGAACAGGAATGCAACATTGTTTGAGGATAAGCCACCTTCTGTTCACAGAGTGGCCTGCTCCATTTTCGCTGAGATAACAGTGGATAGAAATCATCCACTAATTACAACACCTTGCAGACCCATCTTCACAGTGCCACTTGATAGAGTGGTGGCCTGGTTCGATGGAGCGACACAACATGATGGTTTATACAGCGGGGCTGGTGGAAAGATAACCATAAACCCTCAGACGAGTTACCGATGGACTCTAAACTGCGAGCAAGGATCCAATATGAAAGCTGAACTCATGGGAGCATGGGCGTCCTGTATTCTGGCAAGTCGATTACATATAAGTGAGATTTTATTGCTTGGTGACTCCAAAATTACCATTGATTGGCTGAACGGACGTGCTGATTTCCATGTTGCGGACCTGATGAGCTGGAAAGAGAGAACTCGAGAAGCGACCCAACTGTTCAATCATATTACTTTCTCCCACATCTACAGAGGGGAAAACATGGAGGCTGATATTCTTTCAAAAAAAGCACTAACTTTGCCTACGAGACACATTCTCTTTACAAGATGGGAAGAAGGTAACGCGGGACCCACCTCGAGGATCAATCTTTGAAAGACTGGACTTGAGAGCTGCCCATCCATGGGATGAATTCTGGACATGATGGGACTAGTACTCCTTTTGTTTTGTGTAGAATGTTTGATTCTTCGACATAATGCTTGTATTTCCTCGTTGTTAGACCTGTTATAACAGACTTGTATACTTTTATATCCTTTTGAATATAAAGCGTATTTTTTCTCGTTGGAAAAAAAAAAGAACGACCCCGATACCACAAGGTTCAACATCAAATACGGGTTACCAAATTCTATTCATCTTATTTTTTTTTAAAATTCTATACACGCCACATTTGAAATGGAAAAAGAAAGGAAAGCAACAAAATGTTAATTTTATGGGTAGAGATATTAATTAGATAAATATTATATGTTCACTAGTAATATAATGGCTCTCTTAAGCTTTATTCGAAGTTGGAACGAAACATTATATTTGATGTGATTATTCCAAATTTCTTATGGAATTCTTATTTTTATACTTAAAACTAAATGACATTTATAAGAAAAACACATTTGTAATGAGTTTTTTTATTATCGAATATCAAATAATTTTTTTATTTTAGTATAACGTATTCTTATTTTTATACTTAAAACTAAATAAATTTTAGTATAATTTAGGCATGTTTTATATATATAATAATAATAATAATAATAATTTATTTTTAAGGTTATGATCAATCCAGATATTACATTGATGCATTTGGCTTGATTACGGGTCTAATTAATGTGGATATCAAGTGAAACCCTAAACAAGTTTTTCATCGAGAATTCAACCCTAGAACCTCATTCGAATAAATAATGATTCTCATTCACTTGAACTAACCCACCAAACTAGATATTAATAAGTATATATCAAAATTTGAGAAACAATTTCCAAATTTTGAAATTTGATTTACATAATAAATTAAATTTAGTAAATAATTAATAATCTATGAAAATAATTTTTCGGTTGGTACGAGGATGATACGGAGCATCTCTTATATTCACATACTTTGGAAAAATATGTGGTATTACTTCACATTGGTAACCTCATACATAAGTGTATATTTTTCATATTGCCAATCTTCAATGTGCCTTGTTTGTTGCATAAATGATTCTTGAAGGTTCGTATTTTAACAACTCGGTGACATTAAAGA
Source organism: Picea sitchensis (assembly GCA_010110895.2). Lineage (NCBI taxonomy): Eukaryota > Viridiplantae > Streptophyta > Pinopsida > Pinales > Pinaceae > Picea > Picea sitchensis. The sequence goes on from SNQJ01S0007201.1 coordinate 239,748, forward strand.
TAAATTTTTCATTCATTGCTTGAAAGTACTTTTAGACTTGTGGCACCATATATGCCTTTGGTACCAATATTGAACATGGCCAACCTCTAGGCCCAATTTGACTCATTTTTGAGATACCACAAAAAGTTTGAGTATACAAGAGTACATATTAAAGACAAAATCATTGGAAAGTTTAATATTTTGGGAATTGCATAGGTTGGCTGGTCCTCATTGTTAATGATATTTCCTAAATTAAACATAGTTATGTAGGTTGTAAAACCTTAATGCAACATGAGTCAACTCAGAGGGTTGTTGTTTTATGAAAACTTTCCTCCATTTTTTTAAAGAAATTTTATTAAATAAAAATACAATAATATATTAGAAACAAAATTATTTTACATACTTTAATTTTTTTACTTTGATGAAAACCAACTATTAGTGCAAACTAGTCTTTCACTTCATCAATTATGAATGAGGGAAAAACACACCCAAAGGTCATATTTCTTTCCAACTAATGAAACACTTGGTAACAGGTCTTGACCTTGTTGACGAGGGAAATATTCCCTTCTACATATAGGGGTACTCCCTGGTATGAGGTCCCAATTAGACTTCACATCATTTGGAATAGGAGTCCCATATATATTTTGGCCCGATTTCCATTACTAGGATGAGTGGGTACGAATGGTTCATGGAAGAAATGTAAAAGATGCAGATATGAACTATGTTAAATGTAGAAGAATTAAATCTAATCCATCCTATCCTAGATAGGAGCAATATAACTATTGAATGAAAAAATAATAGTATTAGAGGAAATTTCGCTAAAAAATGTGCCCCCAAACCCTAATACCAATTTCATGTCATACAATATTAGCCAATCAAAGTGCTTTAGAATTAAAAAGAGGTGCATGTCGAAGACACTTTTTTATTATATAATTTGGAGATTGGTGGTATTTTTTACTAATATAAAATTTCTACCCTAAGCATGATCGCTGCTGAGACTGCTCGAAATTGTCTTGGATATTGAGAGTGGAATTAATATGCTAACCAATTTTTCGATAGTTGCAATACATGAGAAATAGTGTATTGAAGTGATATTAATGCATTGACACTTTTCACTACTAACTTTAATTATTTTTTATTTTTTTAAATCACATGTTTCGATATATATAGAAACACACACACTATATTTTTTTAGCTTGGAGTGTTTTCAAGTTCTTTCATAATAGATCGCTATGCACAACAATTCTTAGGCAATCCTATAATTTCATTATGAAAGTGGTATAATCTTTACATTTTTAGTTCAAGATTATGTGTATGATAATGGTGTAATTTCTAGATTTTTTCGTTTTAAATTATGCCTTTATTACAAGAAATGAAATAGTAAATTTTTAATTTTAAAAATATTCAATAATTTTTTTTTTCGTTTTAAAGGCTTTATTTTTAATACCCCATTTTTGAGTGCCTTGATTAATAATTTTTTTTTATCTGATGAAAGGCTAGAGTGTCTGTAAAGTTGAAAGGCCATAGTGCTTAGAAATGTAATGCTTTGAATATTAATAATAAAATACAAAGTTGTCTGCAAGACGTACAAGGACAAAGATATGGTGCTATGATTTGACATAATCTTTACATTTTTAGTTCAAGATTATGTGTATGATAATGGTGTAATTTCTAGATTTTTTCGTTTTAAATTATGCCTTTATTACAAGAAATGAAATAGTAAATTTTAATTTTAAAAATATTCAATAATTTTTTTTTTTTTTTTTTTTTTTTTTTTTTTTTTTTTTTTTTTTTTTTTTTTTTTATTCTATTTTATTTTTATTTGATAAAAGGTTTGAGTGTCTGTAAAGTTGAAAGGCCATAGTGCTTAGAAATGTAATGCTTTGAATATTAATAATAAAATACAAAGTTGTCTGCAAGACGTACAAGGACAAAAGATATGGTGCTAAGGATTTGACGAGGGGATAAAGGAGCTATATTTATTATATTTTATTAAAATTATATGTTATTCACCCATCTTGGAATTAGTTGGGAAAAATGGTTACATGAACTTCTTGGGGAAGGCCAAGTGGTGCTTTATTTTGCATGTAATTATATAAACCCCATTTTTGGGTTATTTGGGGGGAATCACTCATTTCATTTTGGTTCCTCGTTCATTCTTGCTCTTGTTATGGGCATGGGAAATGAATTAAGGGAAGAGAAGAGACATTGCTTATTGGCTGTAAGTAATTGTTTATTATTCTAGAAAGGAATGGGTGCATGAGAATGATGCCAGTTGTGAAAGAACCGTCCACAACTGAGAATGGTTGGAGTTCCAACACTGAGATTTTCTAACCAGTAGCACTGGATCCATGGAAAAGAAGTGGAACAATTTGAGGGACTGCATTGTAGAGAAAGGGGTTCATTTCTTTGGGTTGTGCAAGATAAAGGGGAAGAGAGATGGGAAACTAAGATTGTTGTGTGGTTGGAAAAATTGTGACAATTCGTGAGAGCTTGATAGTTATTTGTGTGTGCTAGAGTCGACATAGGACCCATCCTTGTGGATTCATAGCCTTGGCTCGGGGGTGAACTCTTGTTGAAATATGGAACAATAATGTCTATGGTTAGGTGGAACATCCAACATCTGCAACTAGTTGGTGAATGATTTATTTAAAGATAAGTGTTCTCTATGTTTTCTCTGTAAATTGTATTCCATTGTGTACTATTATCTCTGAGATATGTTTATATCATGCATGTTTGTTGTTAATTCTATGCATAGCCTATTATTATTTTATTCTATAATTTAGCATGTTCTTGTTATTTGCATGTGCATGTATTAGGCTTCTTGATTTAAATAATGATAACAAAAATTCGTAATTTGCCCAAGAAGGTGAATTTAGAGGTACCCAAGCCGATGGGTACAATATAGTTTGGTATCAGAGAAAATCGTTTTGGGTTTGTTGGTGACATGTACATCATAGTTTGGTATCATAGCTCAAGTTCAACACTAGACCTGTATGGGCCAAGAACTGGTGCAAATTTGGATAAAATTCATTCTTACAAATTTCGATCTGTGACGAATTTGGGAAAAAACAATGAAAAATCAAAGTGAAACCCCCAAATTTGTGAGAAAAATCAAGTTTTAAATGCCCTAAATATATCTAAGGGGTTTAATGGCATCAATCAATAGGATTACAAAGTTAGATTCAACCTGGAAGGTCAAAATTCATGTTCTAACAGAGGTCGAAGAAGCTAGGAGAGTTTGATGAATCGACGACCAAGATCATGGTTGGTTTTGAGATCAACGACCCATATTCATCATAAATTGTTTGAAAACTTAAAAGTTTTTCAGAGTTTTTCCAGAATAAGATAATCGATGGCTAGGATTCATTTTATCATCTTGGAGAAGTTAAATACTTGACGACCAAGATTCATTTTCGTAGTTTGAAAAAGTTAAAGAATTGACAACTAGGATTTATTTTCACAGTTGGGAGAAGTTTGGTGAATCAACGGTCAATATTATTTTGAACGGGAAATTGACGGCCCAGATTCAATTGGGTTTTGGTTGAAAATTTCTATGTCTTGGAGTTTGCTAAGTGAGATCGTTGATGGTCAGATCAATGATATTTACAAAAGTGTTTTGTTTTCCAATAGAAATCATTGATGGTCGATGATCAAATTGGCAATTTTGGCGAAGAGTTTGGTTCGACCAAAGGAAATATCTGATCGTTGATCGCCGATGATCAAGGACCAACAGACTTTGGTGAAAGGTTTCATGCATCCAAAATAAAATGTCTATCTTCGATGGCTGATGATCGGGGGTTGACATATTTATCAAGGTGTTCAGTTCATCCAAGAGAAATGGTCGATCATTGATAAAGGAAAGGAGGATGATGGCGTGTCTTGCCACATTGACATCCACATGTCATGCCACATCAACATCCACATGTCATGCCACGTCAACAAGAGTTCCATGTTAGTGTCCACATTCATGCCACATAATCTAGAGTTCCATGTCAATTTCCACATGTCATGCCACGTCAGTATCTATGTTTCATGCCATGTCAGCATAGTTTCCAGGTTAGCCAAGAGATGGCCGATGGCCGATGATCGGGATTCAGTGGAATTTGTAACAAGTTGGTTACCAAGGAAATTCGTCAATGGTCGATCGTTGATGATCAAGGGTCAATGAGATTAGTGGGAAAAGTTTGGTTGATAAAAAAATGACCGATGGATGATGATCAAGGTTCAGGGAAATCAAAGAGTAAGTTTGATTTTCCAAAGAAATATTCGATCACCGATGTAGTGTTGGAAAATCAATAGTGCAGATTGTTTTGAGTGGGCGATCGACGATGGAAATTCATCTGCATGTATGGGGAAGGTCTAATGGATTAATCATTTATATTTCTTCTCATTCTGAGATCAACAATATAGATTAAAGGACAATTATAACAATAAAACAATCGATTTTCCATGAAATTTTATCATTTTTGAAGGTCATAAACTTGCAAAGTGATTTTGAGGGCCTAAATGACATTTTTAGGCAGTGAAAAACACAAGAACAAGGTTTACCAAAATACCTTGTCTCTACAACTTAAATAAAATAACTTAGAGAGAGATTTCCAACGAGCTATTCCAGATGCAAAACATAGCTTGCATGAGAAAGTTACAGCTGGAACTATAGAGGGCATATTTTCAGTATCAGTTTACTTCCATAGGGTATAACTCCTTGCTCAGAGGTTTGTTTGGGGCAAATGAGCAGTCTATGGAAATATTATGAACCATATAAGAAAAATGTGGAGCTATATTTGGAATTTGTGTATGAGAAGGAAGATAAATAAGATACCTATAGCATATATGGATAAAATGGGAAAACGATCTAAACTTTCGATGACCATAACTTCTAGCTCAAAGCTCAGATTTGAGAAAATGAATAGTTGATGAAAAGGTCTTGAGGAGGAGAAGCCATCTATAAACCTATAATTTGGATTAGAGAATTTGTATTATTCATAATTGGAAATGAAGAATGACCGGAAACATAATTAATAAATATTTTACAATATGCTTAATTCTAATAACAATTATTGTATGCACATTTTTTCAGAATTATAGGTATAAGTATATCGATTCAAGCCTAGGAATTGCATATTAGAGTCATGGAGGATGCACATAGAGCCTATATTCATAGGAGATAATACAAAGGTCAAAATATCAATGTGGGTAATGATGAGACCGAATCTAATGGACATAGGAGCAAAGTTGAACCAACAAAGTTGGTAGAAACTATGAGAAGTCTCAAAATGGAAGTGCAGAGTTATAGAGATAACAATGAGAGGATAATGAGAGCATAGGAGGAGAAAAATAAAATAAACAATCACATGATGCAAAGCCTAAAGTTGAAAAGACAAGCAACTAATGGATCTGACTCAAGGCACGAGGAAGACGATAGACATTATGAAAGAAAAGATAGTTACAGAAGACCCAATCACTCAAGAAGTGCTAGTAGAATTCATAGACATCAGTCACCTCGTACTCAGTTAGGAATTTTTATGCATCCAAATATTTAGGGAGAACTCCAAAAGTGTCTCTTGTTAGACACCAAAGAAGAATATATAAGTTGGATAGTTTTCAAGGAGAACTTAGGAAGATTAAACCACCATACTTTGATGGTGAAAGAGAAAGGGAAGATTATGTTGAAGCTTGGTTGATCGGAATTAGGAAGTATTTTCAGTTGCACAACTACTCATCTAACCTAGAAGCTATAATTTCCACCTACCATTTTCATGGAAAAGTTGCTATGTGGTGGGATCAGATGAAGCAAGTTGAGCACATTAATGAGAGTAGGATTACTTGGAATCAATTCAAGCAATATTTTTAGAAGGAGTATCTTTCATAGCACTACTATGACAAGAAGATGCAAGATTTATTTGAAATCAGTTTGGGGAGGATGACCATGGGAGAATATGAAAATAATTTATTGGGATTGTTGAGGTATGTGGGGTTTATCAAGGATTAAAAGGTGAAGATACATAGATTTTTGAGTGGACTACCATCTTTCTATAAAGATAAAATTCAATATGATGAGCCCAAAACTTTGACAAAGACCATTAGAAAGGATAAGTACTTTTGTATGAAAAGGAAAGGGGAGAGAATGTTTGCAAAAGTCTTGGAAGGATAAAAAGAAGGAGAAATATGATCAGAGAAGGAAGAGATTCAAACATCCCTTCAACAAAATTAGTCCTAATACAAATCAACAAGATCAACTTGCTAAGAATGAATCCAAGAGGGATAACTCCTTGGGAAAAAGGGGAAGACCCCCAATCAAATGTTGGGGATGTAAAGAATATCACATGTACAAGGATTTCCCTCACGGAGAAGAAAAGATGAGGAAATTGCACAACATCCAAGAGGCTACTACAATAGAAGACATGGGAAAACAATATTCCAAGAGTATATGCAACCTTGGAATATCGACAAGCAGAACACTAATCCCATATGATTGAGGTGGAAGGTAAGATCATTAATCAACCTGTTTATATTTTAATCGATTCATGAGCAATTCATAGTTACATTGATCCTAAAATAGTAGATAGATTTCAGTTGGAGAAAATTAAGCTTGAAAAATCATGTTTGGTTCAACTAGCCACTGGAACCAAAAGAATAATCAATGAAATTGTCAAAGATTGTCCAATAAATTTGAATGGAGTAAGTACTAATGTTGATATAAATATCATACCAATAGGATCTTATGATATCCTAATTGGAATGTGTTGGTTGGAAAAGCATCATGATGTCCTATATTGTCATAACAACACATTTACATGTCTCGATGAAGAAGGAAAACAAAGCATTGTGAAAGGAATTCCAAGACCTATTTCTAAAAGGGAGATTTAATTCCTGCACCTGAAGAGATGTTTTAGGAAAGGATGTAAATTGTATGCAACTCATGTGGAGGAGCCAAAAAATATCTAAAGGCCAAGTCTCGAAGATTTTTCAGTATTGCAAGAGTTTGAATATGTATGCTAAGAAATACCAGGATTACCACCAAAGAGGGATATATATTTCTTTATTGATTTAGTACTAGGAGTTTCCCTAGTGTAAAAAATTTCTTATAGAGTGAGTACACCAAAATTAAAAGAATTACAAATGCAACTAGAAGAATTGTTGAAGAAATGGTACATACGCCCAAGTGTTTCACCTTGGGGAGCACCAATACTCTTTGTTAAAAAGAAGGATGGAACATTGAGGTTGTGTATTGACTTTAGATAGTTGAATAAATCCATTATGAAGAAAAAAATACCCTCTACCCAGAATTGATGAACTCTTTGATCAACTAAGAGGAGAAAATATAGTTTCAAAGATAGAATTGAGATAAGGATATCACCAGGTGAGAATCAAGGAAGAATACATCGGTAAGACAAATTTTAGAACCAAGTATGGGCATTATGAATTTGTAGTGGTTCCATTTGTACTGAACAATGCATCAACTATCTTTATGTGATTAATGAATGACATATCCATAAATTTACTTTGATTGACATATCCAAAAATTATCTAGATAAGTCTGTCATTGTGTTAATGGATGACATACTTATTTATTCCAAGTCCGAGGAAGAGGATGAAAATCACTTGAAGTTGGTGTTGCAAGTGCTGAGGGAACAACGATTGTATATAAAGCTAAGCAAGTGTTACTTTTACCAAAAGCAGATCTATTATTTGGGGCACATTATTTCAGAGGAAGACATATCGGTAGATCTAGAGAAGATTGATGCCATTAGAGGATGGACAACACCAAATGATGTTTCATAAGTCATATATTTTATAGGATTAGCCAGATACTATAGGATATTTATAACAAGGTTCTCTAAAATTGCTCATCCTATCACTTATTGACAAAAGAAGGGAATTAAGTTTGAATGGACAACAAAGTGTGAAGAAAAAATTAACTTGTTGAAATGGTTACTTACTAGTGCACCTATTTTAAAGATTGTTGACCCAAATGAGAATTTTGTGGTATATACAAATGCATGCAACGAAGGACTTGGTGGATTCCTCACTCAAAATGGACATGTCATTATTTATGAGTCTAAAAAGCTTAAAGAACATGAGATGAATTATTCCACACATGATTTGGATCTTGCTACCATAATTCATGCATTAAATATGTGGAGGCATTATCTCATGGAAAATAAATTTGAATTAAGGACAAACCATAATGGTCTGAAATATCTTTTTGAGCAACCAACTTTGAATGCCAGAAAGGAAAGGTGGTTGGAATTTTTAAGTGAGTATGACTTTGTTATCATGCATATAAAAGAAAGAAAAATAAAGTTTCTAATGCACTCAATAGAAGAGTACACCTCATGCATGCTACAACCATTAGTATGCATAGTTCAGATTTGAAGAGCATAATTTTAGATGTTGTTGTTATAGACCAACATTATCTACAGGTAAAAGAAATATTACAATAGGAAAATGTACAACAAAAATTAAAGAATATAAGATGAAAGAAGATGGATTATTTATGCAAAAAAACATAATTTATGTTCCTAGTTTCAAAGAACTTAGGAATTTGGTATTAAAAGAAATGCATAATGTTCCATATGCTAGATATTCTGGTTACCAGAAAAAAAAATTGTAGCAATAAGAAGCCAATATTTTTGGCCATGAATGAAGAAGGACGTTGTTGATTACATTTCCATATGCATGGAATTCCAGAGAGTGAAAGATGAGAATAAACACCCAACTGGTTTGCTACAACCATTGCCAATTCTAGATAAGAAATGAGAAGTGGTAACCGCTGATTTTATTACTAAATTTCCAAGTAAAGCAAGGAAACCTGATTCAATAATGGTATTGGTGGGTAAATTGACAAAGGTTGCTAATTTTGTTCTAGTTAATATGACTCATACAACAACTAATATTGCAGAAATTTATGTGAGGGAAATTTCTAGGTTGCATGCAATACCTAAGGCAATTGTTTCAGACAGAGATACAAAGTTTACTTCAAACTTTTGGAGAGGATTATTTAAAGGATTTGGTACAAATCTGAATTTTATCACAACATACGATCCACAGTCACAAGGGTAGATAGAGAGAGAGTCAACCAAGTGATTGAAGACATGTTGAGAATGTATGTGATGGAAAAACCATCTAAGTGGTAATATTACTTGCATTTGGTTGAGTTTACGTACAATAATGGGTATCAAGCTTCATTGAATATGATCCCATTTGAAGCTTTGTAGGGTAGAAATTGCATTACTCCAGTGAGTTTGGACAACCCAACAGACATAGTAGTACTTGGGCCAGAATTGCTCATGGATTTGGAAGACCAAATTGTTAAAATTAAATAGAATTTGAAAGCAACAAAAGATCGACATAAGAGTTATACATATAAGAACAAGACAACTAGAGAATTTAAAGTGAGAGAGCATGTGATTTTGAAAGTGAATCCCAATAAGAGCTCGTTGAAGTTGGGTAGTTGTACAAAGCTAACAACCAAATTTTGTGGTCCATTTGAGATATTGACCAGAATAGGGATAGTTGTATACATGCTTGCATTGAATACTTCCATGAATGTGCATAATGTATTTCATGTCTCTTTGTTGAAAAAATATGTACATGATCCTAACCATGTTATTGATTGGAATTTGATTTAGGTGGAAGCTAGAAGGAGACTTTCAGGTCCAACCGGTGTGCATATTAGACAGGAAGGTCAAAGTGCTCCGGAATCGAGCCATAGGATTGGTAAAGGTTAAATGGACCTAGTACGGTCCTAAAGATGCTAGTTGGGAGCATGAGGATGTCATGTAGGAAGAATACCCACGTTTTTTTGAAGACTTTTGAAATTTTGTTTTTTTTTGTTTTGTATATGCACTATTGATAGTGCCAAAATAAGAGGGAGGGGAATGCAATACCCTAGTTTTGAGTCCCCAGATTAATAATGTATTTTTTTTTACTTGATAAAGGGCCGAAGTTCCTATAAAGTTGAAAGGTCAGAGTGGCTATAAATGTAATTATTTGAATATTAACAATAAAATACATCGTTGGTTGCAAGATGGACAAGGAAAAAGATAGGGACTATGATTCCATGAGAGANTTACATTTTATTCACCATCTTGGAACTAGTTGGGAAAAGTGGTTACATGAACTTCTTGGGGAAGGCTAAGTGGTGCTTTATTTTGCATGTAATTATATAAAACCTGTTTTTTGGTTGCCTGGGGGGGAATCAATCATTTCATTTTGGTTCCCCATTCATTCTTTCACTTGGTATAGGAATGAGAAATGAATTAAAGGAAGAGAAGAGCCATTGCTTATAAGATGTAAGTAATTGTTGATTATTCCAGAAAGGAATAGGTGCATGTCTGCATGAGAATGATGCCAATTGTGAAAGAACTGTCCACAGTTGAGAATGCTTGGATTTTGAACATTGATATTTCCTAACTAGTAGAAATGGATCCCTGGAAAAGAAGTGGAACAACTTGAGGGACTGCATTGTAGAGAAAGGGGTTCATTTCTTTGGGTTGTGCAAGCTAAAGGGGAAGATAGATGGTACACTAAGATTGTTGTGTGGTTGGGAAAATTGTGACAACTTGATAGTTTTTTGTGTGTGTTAGAGTCGACATAGGACCCATCCTTGTGGATTCATAGCCTTGGCTCATGAGTGATCTGTTGTTGATATCTGGAACAATAGTGTCTATGGTTAGGTGGACGGTCAAATGTCCGCATCCAGTTGGTGAATGGTTTATTTAAAGATAAGTGCTCTCTATGTTTTCTCTATAAATTGTATTCCACTGTGTACTATTATCTCTGAGATATGTTTATATCATGAATGTTTGTTGTTAATGCTATGCATATCCTGTTATTATTTTATTTTATAATTTAACATGTTCTTGTTATTTTCATGTGCATGTATTAGGCTTCTTGATTTAAAGAATGGTAACATAAATTCATAATTTTCCCAAGACGACGAATTTAGAGGTACCCAGGTTAATAGGTACATTATTGTTTGGTATCAGATCAAATCGTTTTGTGTTTTTTGGTGAAGAGCACTGTTATAACCCTAAATTGCACCACACATGCTTACTTGGCATCAGGCCAACTCATATCCCTTCTTTGCCAAAAACTACTGAACAACTCTTCTAAAAACTCCATTTTTAAAAGTACACGCTAGCTGGCCCACTACAACCAGCGTGCATCTAAAAGTACACGCTAGCAGGCCCACTACAGCCCGCGTGTACCTTCAGAATCACAAAAAAAGGAAATTTGCTGACGGGACAAAAAGCTATGGGTCAGTTAACTGAAACTCCCGGCCATGCATGGCCGAGGGTTCGTCCAAAACCCTACCTCCTTCTAGCCTATACAAGAAGGGGTAGGGGTACCATTTGGAGGAGGAAAAAATATAGCGAAGAAACTTTGCCCATTTGCCGAATCCATTGTCCCAACCCTTTAGCCTTTCCTCAAGCCAAAGGATAATTAATGCAAAGCAGTTGGAGGACAGAAGAGGAGGAGCCCAGGATCAGGATTAAGGAGCGGTGGCTGGTCTTGACTTTGATTGTAAGTTGATTCATTTTTCAAATAATAAAAGAATACTTTTACCGTCCCAATGCATGAGTTATCTATGGTTTGTTTAATTTATTCTTAATTTCTAACCCTCAAGTAGAGAAGTAGCATGCATGCATAGTTGTTTGTCTTGATTGCAGGTTATCTTTGGAAGGAGCAGCGCAAGCAAGCGGTCAAAAGTGCAACGGAGGATCTTCATCGAACGCCGAAGACAAGGTTAGTAGTCATTCTCCATGCATGTATTGTGAAAGAGGGGTTTAAGTTTTGGGGTTGTAGGGTAAAAAGTAATTTCTTTACGGTCAAAATTTGCATGCAAGTCTGACCCTAGTTTGCTAGTCCGTAGGGTATTTTTCCCAACAACAGAGTTGGCGACCGTATTGGGGAAGATACTCTTTAGGGTTTCCGGATTTAGTTGAGTTTTTTGGGTAGTTTAAGAGATTAGATTTTTTGTTTCTTTGCCTGTCTTTTTTTGTAAAGCCTGAGCTAGAAGGGAGCCTGGTTCTTTATACCAGTTTTCCCTGACTGTTGCTTGACGGAAATTGTTGGGACACACAGAGGTACACGCGGCCTGCAGAAGGCCAGCACGCGTGTACCCACACCCTAACTTCTTATAGCTCGCATGTGAACGCTAGCTGTAGAGGTTTCAGTAGCGTGTAGGAGTTCAAAGAACTTGAGAGGCAATCCTCCTCTTCCCTGTCAGAATTATACATTCTCAGGGGGTTTTATGGATCCTGTCTGAGTCTTGCTGGTTCACAGTCCTGTCTCAGTTTATCTTTTTGTGTTTTGTTATTCCTTGCAATTATTTTTCTTTTCTGTTAGAAGAAGCATCCAAGCCTTCAAGAGACCCTGGTGATCAATACYAGAGGCCTCTTCTTGGTCTGGGCTGCCTGTTTTTATTGTTKTCTTATAATTTATACATACASACAATCTGTACAAGGCCAAACCGCGTGTACACGCCGTCTGTTTCAGCCCAGCACGCATTTGCACGCGTGCTGTTTTAGTGACAGTAGCGTGCTTGACAGGCTGCTTTTTAATCAGGGTGGGGTAGTCATCCCCTCCTTTGATGAGAAGTATTCCTCTCAGGTGTTTGACTCTAGGGGTTGAACAGTCAGTAGGTTAGGTCCTCTTACCCTTAGCCTGCTTTTTCTCAGTTGATAGTTGACAGAAAATACAAAAAGAAAAAAAAATTGTTTTATGGTTTTTAGGCAAGCTTAAGAGTCTTTGTTTTCTTTATCGCCATTGTGTTCCTTTACTTTGATTCTTTGCGATCTGCTCTTTAAGCCAGAATTTGTCTTTCTTGGTTTTGTGCTTGTCGGTATTTTCCCTTTGTTGCTTGATTAATACTTTAATAAAAAAAAAAAAGAAAAAAAATCTTTTCATTTTCTTCTTTGTTTGAAGATTGTGTTTTTGCATCAATAGCTAGGGAGAAGTCTTTTTGTTCATAAGTTTTTTGCAGTGCATTTAGATCATAAGTAGCTCGTAGTCGAGCGAAATTCCTTTATGTTTGCTGCATGAAATCTTAGAAAAATTGAAAAGAAAAAGAAATCTTTCTTTGTGAAAAGTAGTTGATTTTTGCATTTAGTAAAAGTCTTTTGTTTCCATCTTTTTTCATTCATTTTTGCTTTAAGTCTTTACACACCATCAGTTTCACCTTCATACCCCGTGACGTAAGAAAACCCATAAAAGCAACGCTAATTTAAAATCTATTAGACTTTTTGTTTGTAGGGTTCACAAACTAGTTCAGGACTAGGGCGTTGGATTAGGTTGGAGAGGAAACTCTCCAAGGCCATTCAAAACCAAACATTAGAGTCTGTGATAGGGAGTGTAGAAGTCTAGTTGCGTGGAAGTTATACGGGACCCCCCTCTAACACAGGGTATAAACATGAGGTCGCGTGCGGAAAGGTAGCGGAGATAACCCCTCCAAAGCCAGACCAAGCGTAGTGGAGAACACATATCGAGGGCCTGTTTTGGGATTCCGTCGTTTGCATTTGCCACGGGGCTTCGTGGGTCTTGGATTTGTTCGAGGTCCTCAGTTGTATTCCGGACCATTTTCTCTCGATACCCTTGACAGGTTTCAGGCTTGATACCCTGCTCATTGTGGTCTACCCGACTTTCGATTGTACCCGCCTGGTGACTGTTCGCGTGCTAGCAAACTAGTTGCCAATATTTTTTAGGGACATACACAGGTGACTGCGGGGGTATACCACGGTACCTAGGACAGACATCGGGCCACGCTTTGCAGAGTATACCCGAAGGGTGCTTCCATGTTCGAGTTTCACTTGCACCGGTAAGTTGCTCTAGTGTTGGTTGTTGTAACTGTTCTTCCAACTAGTTTAGAGTCTGCTTGTCTTATCTCTTAGGGGCTTCTTTTTTAGCGTGTGTTACTGTTTGAACGTGTAGAATACCTTAGTGTGTCTTGGATATTCTCAAACAGTGGAGGATCCTGAGCTCTGCTGGTGACGAAGGCTTCTGGGCCTGCCGCCGGTTATACTAGAGCCACCCCCGCCACCATTGAGGCGGAAGCTAGACCAACAAGGGTCTTTCGAAGCAACCGGGTTACAAACCATTGTGCCCGAACAACTCCCAGAGGAGTCAACCGCCAATCTTGGATCAGTTGAAACTCCAACCACTGATACCTGGCCATCAGTTACTGTGCCAATCCAATTTTACGAACGCCTGTCAGTGCCTCACACAACTATGGAAACAAACGTTGTTACTTCCTTTGGGAATTCTTCCATTCCCACCACCGTTGCTACCACAGGAGAAGCATCTCCTAACTTGTCGTCATCGGTCTGAGCCACCATGGTCTCAGCCGCAACTATGTCGCACAGTGGACTGATCCCATCTATCGCGGCAACCACAACTCCCTTCACACCTAGTGCGACAGGCCCTCCGTTCTCATACGATATGCCTAGTTCGGGTACAAGTCCTGCACTCACTTACTCCACTTTACAGACTTTGGGTCTGGGGGCAGGGATCTCTAACGCTCCTCTGCAAGGTCAACTTGGGGGCATTCCTGTCCCTTTTAACGCTTTTCCTTACGCTGGAGGTCATATATCTCCTTCGTCCCCTTCGCTTGGTGGTCTGCATCAGCAGTCCGCCGGGCAACCTGCACACACTAGTTCATTTGGAGCCGAGAGTCAAGGAACACCTGCGCACACTATGTCGGTAGGTTCGTCACCGTTTGTTTGGAACGAGACGTTTGGTAACAACACTTTCGCATCCATCTCTTTCCCGTCTGGGGGCACTCCCATTTTTGGACAGTCTACTCCAGTGCATGGTACTATTCCTGCATCGGGGGCACATATAGCAGGACCTTGGAACTCAGGACAAGGATCCGTTCCCTCCTCTGGAATTCCATTCTGGGTTAATTCTTTCCACAGTCAATGGAACCCTGGACAAACTACTATGCCTCTCCCATCAGGACTGGCATGGGGTAATCCTTCCCAAAGTCCGTCAAACATGATGAATGCCCAACATCCTGTGTCCTTTATGGGAAATCAGCCAATGATGTCTCCAAAGATGAAAAATCCTTATGCTGGTCAGGGCCATGGTTTCTACCAGAATCCGGGACAGCAGCCAAACTTTTCCTAGCAACCTGGTGCCAGTCAAACTCCAGGACCCTTTTTCTCATGTTATCAGCAGCAACCCAAACTACCATTCTTGGCGACGTTACACTTGCCAGATTTGACAAGGTTGTTAAATGATCCTATTTGTCACGATCCATGTTGGCCTCCTATGCCAATGAAGTTTCCTTCAGACATTCCAAAGTTCGAGGCCAAGCCTAATGAAGATCCAGGTGACCATGTGACTACCTTCCATCTTTGGTGTTCATCTAACTCATTGAAAGATGACTCCGTTCAGTTGCGATTATTTCAACGCACTCTTATCGGGAGTGCCACAAAATGGTACATCGAGCTCGATCGCTCAAGATACTCTTCTTTTGGCGAACTGGAAATGGCCTTCCTTAACCATTTCCAGTTACCTGTGAGATATGATGCTAGCATAGATCTTCTTGCCAATTTCGAACAGACAACAACGGACCATATCTCTGATCATATCCGAGAGTGGAGACGACGGAAGGGTCTAATCAAAGTACCGGTCCCACCATCATTCCTGCTTGAGTGGTTCCTTAAGTCTCTGGTCCCACAATTATCCAAAGACGTCGCAACTTCAAGAGTTTTCTCCGAAGAAGATGCCATCATGAGGGCTCAATAGTTTGAGCTCATCTATTCTCAGTCTGGTTTATTATACAACATCCTGCCAGATGCACCATGATCGATACTGGATAAAAATAGACAGAGAGCTGGACCACATGCCGATGGTATTGTTGGTTCAGCATAAACCAAGCCCGCTGAGCAATTGACAAAGCAATTACAACAATTATCTATCCAACACTCAGCAGCCATCTAGACTACTGCTTTGGCTGCTCCTCCTACCCAAACGTCGGAAGTACACTCTGTGCAGTCAACTAACCCAAAGGCCACCCAACAGCCTGAAGGGAAGAAAACACAACGAAAGAAGGGTAAGGGGGATAAAAAACCCACTGATAATGCTGGTGAGGGCACCACGGAAAAATGGAAGGCGAGGTATCTGTGCAACTTCTGTGCGGAAGACCACCCAACCCATCTTTGTCCTCGACTTGCAGAGGCCCAAAAGTTTGTCACACAGCAACAACAAGTAGTGTTGACTAACCCTTTTCAACATGGGCAAAATTTAACTCAAGCCTCTACAAGTGCCGAAGGGGGAAGCCAAGAAACCTGCCCTCCTCCAAACAATCCCTCATCCGCGGACGTATATATGGTTAGGGGTGATGATTTCATAACGACTAGAGCGCACGACTATAGTAAACCAAGCACCTCTGAGAAGGGTAAAGAAGATGAACTTCCATCTCTTCCTCTACAGATCGAGAAGACGTTGGAAGAAACAATGACACGCATTCCAAAGGGTGCATTTAAGAAAGCTTCTTACAACCCAAACGCAAGGGCCGCCTATAATTACTCTGTGGTGGAGGATTTATCACAAACCCCTTGTGCGATGTCTGCTTTGGAGGTCCTCCAAAGCTACCCTGCTTTGGAGGTCCTCCAAAGCTACCCTGCTCAGAGGAAAGCCTTGTTAACTACTTTAGGCTCTATTGAGACTTGTAACCCGGGTACCATCATGTTAGATACAACTGACTTAAAAACTCGTATGCCTTACCACGTCGCGTTTCAGATAGTAGTGGCTCATCCCATGAAAACTTTTGCATGGAATATCTTCCGTACGGTGGTCGATGAGGGCGCCTCAACATGCATTATGTCGTTAGCATGTTGGAAGGCCATTGGCCAGCCTGCTTTGTCTCCATCACCTACTCTCCTCACTGCTTTCGACGATCATTCTTTTCGACCACATGGCATCATTCCTTCTTTCCCTGTGCAGTTAGGAGG
>SNQJ01S0007201.1:256703-275607 GCA_010110895.2 Picea sitchensis
ATCCCTTCTTTGCCAAAAACTACTGAACAACTCTTCTAAAAACTCCATTTTTAAAAGTACACGCTAGCTGGCCCACTACAGCCCGCGTGTATCTAAAAGTACACGCTAGCAGGCCCACTACAACCCGCGTGTACCTTCAGAATCACAAAAAAGGGAAAGTTGCCGACGAGACAAAAAGATATGGGTCAGTTAACTGAAACTCCCGACTATGCATGGCCGAGGGTTTGTCCAAAACCCTAGCTCCTTCTAGCCTATAAAAGAAGGGGTAGGGGTACCATTTGGAGGAGGAAATAATATAGCGAAGAAACTCTGCCCATTTGCCGAATACATTGTCCCAACCCTTTAGCCTTTCCTCAATCCAAAGGAGAATTAACGCAAAGCAGTTGGAGGACAGAAGAGGAGGAGCCCAGGATCAGGATCAAGGAGCGGTGGCCGGTCTCGACTTTGATTATAAGTTGATTCATTTTTCAAATAATAAAATAATACTTTTCCTGTCCCAATGCATGAGTTATCTATGGTTTGTTTAATTTATGCTTAATTTCTAACCCTCAAGTAGAGAAGTAGCATGCATGCATAGTTGTTTGTCTTGATTGCAGGTTATCTTTGGCAGGAGCAGCGCAAGCAAGCGGTCAAAAGCGCAACGAAGGATCTTCATCGAACGCCGAAGACAAGGTTAATAGTCATTCTCCATGCATGTATTGTGAAAGAGGGGTTTAAGTTTTGGGGTTGTAGGTTAAAAAGTAATTTCTTTACGGTCAAAATCTGCATGCAAGTCTGACCCTAGTTTTCTAGTCCGTAGGGTATTTTTCACAACAACAAGCACATCACATTATTACATGTAATACATAGTCATAATACTAAATGCTACCGAAACCATGGGACACAAAAACCATGGTTCACCAATACTATGGGCCCAAAACCCACTTGTTTACTTAAAATATATTTGACTCTTTTATCGGGCCTAATGGTTAAGACCACGTGTTTCCTCCTTGCAGGTCAAGGGTTAAAATATAGAGGGGGGTGGGGTATGTATACTTCCGTATAATTTAGCATTCAAATCGTTGCATGGATGGGGTCCCTTGTCCCACAAACAAGGGGTACTCATACATGAATTTGATGTTTCACTTGGCCATGACCTTAAAAATACATTATTATTATTAAAATGCGATAAAACTTATCATAATTCATTGTGATTGAAGGAAAATTATATTACATGAAATAATTCACTCGTGATTTTTAAAAATATATAAAAAAAATTCTACAATTTTTTTTGAATCCTATAAAATTTTGAGTATGTGTAATTTTATATATTAGTTTTTAATAATATTTAATAGTTTTTTTTGGAACTTTACACATTGAAAAGTTGGTCCAATAACTTTTAAGATAGCCTATTTAATTTTCTTTCCTTATTTTGGGGGAAAACACTACATCGAACTCCGTCTTCATAAACTTATACTAATATAAAATATACATTTAAGGTATCTTTGATAAAAGTGAAATGACCATGGGCAACTTCGATAAAGTGAAATATTAAAAAATATAATAAAAATTGTCTACATGACATTATTTTATAAATTTCTTGATTTTTCCTTAGGAGGACACTTTTGAGTTGAAATTTCCTCTAATTGAACATCATTAATCCTTGAATATAATCCTTAAATATTTAGTTGTCACAGAGAGAATGATTAGTAATATATATATATATATATATATATATATATATGCATAGAACAGTGTGCAACAAAATTCATTCAAATATATCTATTGACCATCTCAGAACTATAATATCGAAGAATGAAAATTACTGTGAAAGTACAACATAGCAAAACATCACCAGGAATAGATTTCCTCTCCCAAACACGACCCTGATGGATTCTTTCTATTAAGATATCAGAAAGTCATACCCAAAATTAAAAAAAATGTAAGAGCCCTTTCTAAGTGGGTGCTCTTTGTCATATATAGCTGAGTTTGTTGTTTCTTGGGACTTCGTTACAAACTCTTGATTTCCCCTATCTTGTTTCTTTCCTACTTTACAAAAAGAAAATTAATAATTTACAATTCAAGAGTCATTTCATGGTTTCTCCTTGTCTTTGTCTCTAATGTATGCTTCACATACTTCATGATAAGTAGCGATTAATATCATCCTAGTGAACAACATGTTTTCTAGAGTGACTTCATGGACTGCTGAATTTTTGAATAGAATTTTCGTATCCCTTTTTAGTGTAAGACATAAAGAGTGAATCAAATTTTGATCCTTTAAAGGTATTATCAAGTGTTCACTCATCAGAGCACTAGTCACTCTTTAGGGAAATCCTACAACCATCTTCCTGTAATGCATAACTTCTTCCAACTCTACATGGACTTGGTCATCTGTCTCGGGCTTGCCTAGATCACCGATTTGGGGCAATTTGCACTTGGTTTCTAGTGTGGTGGCTGCTTTGTGTAGTCTTGTGCACATGCTTAGGGAGTTCTTCAAATATTTTTCCAATCTTTTCCTTGTCCTTTGGTTGTTTTTTAGAGTTGCATAATTTAACTGGATTTCTCTACCAAACATTCTTGGGAGGAATCTAGGATCATCAGGGATGTCTTCTACCCATTTCTTCATTTCGTCCATAGTTTCTCTTATCCCATTGAACTCAACATTTTTAGATTTAGCTTTTTCCATCCGTGAGGTTATTTGAGTAGCTATTTTTTGAAATTGTTGCATGTCGGTATACAATTTATTTGCCAAGTCTTGGAATTCCTTCCTCACCTCATTGGCACTTATTTTGAATTCATTGATGTTGATTCTATCACTTTTGTAGAACCTCACCTCTTCCTCAAGGCTTGTGATCTTTTATTTGTAGTATTCAATATCTTGAACCACGTTCTTAATATTCTGTTATGATGCCTGAGTGAAATCTACACCAGTTGAAGTGATGGCTAGGGGATCTCCATTGATGTTTTCAACTATAGTTGTCTCTATAGTAACTTATAATGGAGAAATACCATACATTTTTTAGTGCTCCACTGAATTATTTTCCTCGAGTCCTTGTCAAATCTGAATGAGTTCAGATTTTCCACTTTCCTGACCTTGGAGGGTGTGAATGCTCTCAGTTCCAATTCCCCTAGAGGGAAGTGTCCTTCAATAAGGGGTGTTATTTAAGAGGCTTCTAGGATGCTGACATCCATTGGTTCGGTGCCTTACGCCTCTTATTGTGCCTTCTTATCTTCTTCCTCTTTCCTTTTCTTCTCTGCTTCTTCCTTTTGCTTCTCCTCTTGCTCTTTGAGGGTTATATCTTTTCTCTTATTTGTTATTCATTTATTTTATCCTCTCCCGCTACTTCTTTGGCTGCTATTTCAACTTCCCTTTTTCTCTTTTCCTCTACCTTTTCCTTTGTTTTGGTTTCTTCCTTCTTTCTACTTCAATCCTGTATGCCTCTTCCTATTACAATTTTCCTTTATGCTAAGATTTGCTTCCCCTCCCAAATATTAATTCATTATAATTATTGGATCTCATATGAATTTCTTCCTCCTCCTAGGTCTCAGATTTGTAACTCCATCTGTATTTTCAAACCTTGTTGACGTTCTTCAGAGGATCATGCCTTTGTAATCTTTCCTCCCCAAAATGGAAGGTAGATAGGGTGTCAGCCTCTGATTTTGGTTCCTTAACATCTCTGAAATAGTAATAACCTACCCAAAGAGGCATGAGTGTCCAGTTCAATTCATTATCCTCGTAGAGGGATACACCTACTCCTCCCACCAAAGTCTGATACATGATTTCCTACAAAACTAGTTTATCAGTGATAAATTTGGGGACTAGATAGGGGGCCTTGGTTGAACCATATATTATAATGCATGTTCCATGATCCATTACATACCAATCCCCTACCATACCCACTAATTTTTTTTTCTTGTCTGACATGCAAGGTGTAGGGGCACCGAACAACACTTGGTATAATGGAATAAGAAACTTCTCGCATATTGTGTGGTAATGTATGTGGTGTTTTTGTTCCCAGATATTTTGACAATGAATGTGAATGGGATGGTCACTTGGAGGAAATACCCAACCCATTTCTAGATAATCATGTATCACACACATTACATCTAGTAAATAGGACGACATATGGAAGCTTGGATGTTTCCCAGGAGCTGTGTGATTCGTGGCTAATATAACCTCTTCCAAGGTGGAAGAGAGGATGCTCTCCCAATTCAAAATTGAACCAGTGGTGGTAATAGAGTGGATCAAGGGTGTTATGAGGAAATTATATTTATGGCTATGGGAAAAACACAACAGACGGAACGAAACCCATAAACCAATTCTAATATCAAGAATGTTGTAGAAATGAAATGCTAACAAGAGGAGACTAGAATCCTACCTCATCCGAATGTTCGAAGAAGACTGTCATTAAGCACACAATCCAAAGATTTATACCTGGAACTTGTCCTCAACAACTAATATACACAATCATGTGGAAATGATATATAATGTTAGCATATAAATTAGCATAATCCATTAACATACATAAAAAATATGCCCATGGAAATAAATACAAATATTTGCAAGATATCAATTGGACGAGAAAAGAGTATTTCTATTAATGTAATCAACAAAAGTACATAGGTGACAAACTTATGTAATGGTACATATCAGAACTGAGAAACTAAGTCCCTTCAGCTGGGCCTCCACCACTTCACTCCTCCAAAAAGGAAAGCTCACAAGGAGGAGTCAATGAAGTTCTCCATCACAAGATAGGAAGAGCTTGGGGGCTGAACACAATAAGTTCACAATTTCAAGGACGAAGGGATGCATACTCAATTGAGGTGAAATTTCTCCAGAGTATCTTTTCTCTCAATCCCCTATTGTATTGAATGTCTTCAAGGCTTGTATATGGCTCAATTTATAGCCTCCAAATGGAATTGAAGGGTCGAGTCAGAGCATTTCCAGTATATGGAAGATCAAGGATCATAGATCTCGTGACATGGAATGGAAACCCAACACATGTTTTTATTTTTTGAGCACCAAACCTGATGTACGTGGGTTGTAATGGATCAGCCTGTGTATTTACACATGTTGTATGAATGACAGGTTGCATACATGTATAAAAATATGCATTTTAAGCTCTGGAGTGTTAGAAAAAAGGGGAAATTAAGTCAGCAGAGGGAAATGGATGGCCATTAGAGCCAGATCCATGGAGTGTGGAAATTTTTTCTATAATAGATGCCCCATAATGTGTGAGTTTAGAGGAGTATCTGTGATGGCCGAAATACATTCTAATTCCCAGAAGTGGAGTAATGAAGACTCAATTTGAAGTACTAGTAACTCATGAGAATATTAAAATTCATGATGACTTTGTATACATGGCTGCCAATCTGAATTACATTGTAGATCCATGTGGATATATATTAAATATCTATTCATGGCCATGAATAGGCAATACAAAGTGGACAAATTCCATAGGATATCATAGTCACGAACAAGACACAGTGAAGTCCAGTCTCAAAATCAACTGAAGACATTTGTATACAATGGAGTACAATATGATCTTCCATGATCACTAAAGTCATATAGGCACTTGTATGATGAAAGACAACAACATATATGGGATGTTGCTACTGTAAACTGGATGACTTCTGTTGATGATTGCAACTATGTGAGACATTCTCCATCTTACAAACCTGAGATATGTTGATGATTATAACTATGTGAGATATTCTCCAACTTACAAACCTGAGAGAAATCCCCTGAGAAGGGTGTGTGGTTCCTATCCGAGGCAGAGCTAGAACGTAGAGATGGCCTCCTCCTTACAGAGAGTTGAGAAGAAATCCAGATTATTCTCATGTGTAACATAGTGAGAAATAAGATCTACTGAGTTGGAAGTGCCTGTGGCTGAGCATAAGGTGAATGTGTGAAATCCCAAAGTGTTGGGTGCATTGTCATGAGAAAAGAAATGAAGATGATGTATTATCCTCCTCTAAGCAGAAGAGTTGATGAGAAAATCTAGATGGCTCTCCCATGTAATGCAGTGGAAAATAAGATCTGTTGAGTGGACGTGCTTGTGGACGAGCACAGGTGAACGTGATCCTAGTGGCTGAGTACTAGTGAAGAAGTGGTTCTTCCGTGTAATGTAATGAGCTAGAGATATGGACATCCCTATGGATGGGCCCCTAGTGGATGAGCACTAGTGGGTGTATAAGATCTTTTGCTATATTGTTCAAGAGTCAGACCTACCTATAACCCTAATTGTAATGTAAAGGGTACAAGTTGGCCCCACCTTAATGTGATTAATAATTAATGTAAAAGACAATTAATATAAAAGACAATTAATATGGTAATTATTAATTATATTTTTAGTTATTGAGGTCGGCTCTATTGTGCTAATAGACACATCATTTGAATTTTGATGTGACAAGTCTTATATAAATAAAGGTGAATCCCCATTGAGGAAACACACTTCATTGTGTCATCTCATGACTTCAGAAGTTGTGGTATGAAATTATGAGAATTACAACACCCTCTTGTGTGCTAGTTTTGGTGATTGTGTGGGAGGTGTTTCTCTTGAGGAATATAACAAAGGATTGGTTGGGTTTTCTTCCGTTTCCCATGATACTTCTTGTGTACTTGTGCATGGATATTCTTCTTGTGATCTTGGTTTGATGCAGTAATTATGGTTCAAGTAATTGTTGACAGAAAATTTAAAAGGAATACATGGGCCATAACTCACTGAAAATCTAACATGGTATCAGAGCAGGCTTGAAGAAGACCATTTCACATTAGAAATTGAAGGTAAATTCTGCCAAAACTTTACTATTAATGTGAATAGAAGAGGGTCAGACCCCTCTTAACTTTCTGTGATAGATGATGAGGAGGCCACAACAAAAGGTGAGGAAACCGCTTCATAAATTCCTTTGATAGATGATGAGGATACTGCCTCATTTTTAATTTTCTGTAGTGTATGGGGAGGACTAGGGATGACTGTCAAAATAAGGTGGCCACAGGCCTTTTAAAACTGTTGCAGAAAACCCTTAATAGCAGCCATGGTATATGGAGAAGGGCGGTACCCCTAAAGCATGAAGGAAAGAAGGCTGGCCCCTCCTCAACCCCGTGGTAACCCTCCTTAAACTGGCCGCAGGTCTCTAAGGCTGCCACAACCTAGAAGGAAAGGGTCGAACCCCTTTTCTAAAATTCCGTGGTAAAGAAAAAGGGCCAGACCCCTTCTAAATTTTCTGTGGTGTATTTGCAGTGGTAAAAGAAATAAATGAATCCCTCCTAAAATTTTCTGTGGAAATAAGATTGTTATAGAAAGATATGGGATACACAAAGTGTGTAAATTCCAAGCAAACAATGCCCATAAATTTGTAATGTGTCATGCATTAAACGTTTTACCAGTTAGAGCATCAAAATATACACAATATGAAGTTATAAAAAGAGTTGCGAAGATTTAAACCAGTGATGAAACCCTGACTATAACATTGGTATATAAATACAACATACAAAACAACAATGGGGATTGAACGATGCAAGAGATTTGTAAGTCATTGAAGTTTACCTTGAAATATCGAGGGAGAGATAAAATCAGAAATGCAAAAAATATATGACAACGATCCCCTGGACATTTTGTCATAGGATGGAATGAACTCATTGTTTACCCCATAGTTTGAGGACATTCGTAGGTTGGGGAATACCAGTGAAGAAACCAACAATCCAAGAGAAAATTAAATCGAGGGATTCTCCCTAAAACTAGATGCAATAAATCCCTCAATTATTACCAAGACCATGGATCAAATAATTGTATCTACAGAGATCAGACATAAGGAGATGGGACAACAAATATGAGGTGCCAACTATCCTCTTTTGAAAAGACTGCTGGAAGGTTGGCTGTGTCAATTTGGAGGTTGTAAATGCTTGGAATGAATCACACAACACACCTAGATCAAGAGACTTGTAAACGCTGCAGACTTCAAGCTCACCTCCACACAGTAATTCCATAAATGAATCTGCTGGTATGGTGTCAAATATGTGGCAGTGTTGTCAGTAACAAAATCCTGCAACAACCGTGCACCCTAAGATGCATTGTCCAACAACAAGGGCCATGTATAAGTTACTTGATAGTTAGCACTACAACAATATAATTGTTGATAGAAGCCATGATGTTGAGCAGAGTCCCAGGCCCAAATCTGAAGGAATCTAGAAGGTATAGAAGGACCAAGCCCGAGTTCTTTCCAGAGAATGCATAAAGTTGCTACTAGACCAGAGTATAGGTGGCTACAAGACAAATAAGCAGAACCTCCATTGGTGTACACTCTCAAGTATGCACTTATATATATCATGACTATGACTATATCATGACAACACACTGGAAGTGAAGACTCCAGGTTTGATTGTTCTTATCATGACTATAACCTACATTTCTAAGGTTGCTACATTACAAGTAGATGTTGTAGCTGTGACAACAATCCTTAAAATGTTTTGACTCTAGAGATGTACTCATGAATATCCTTTAGGAGATATTCTTGGCTTGTTTCCTTTTTTTGTTTTCTTGTTCCAGGAAATCTAACAAACAAAGGAATAAGCTTATCCTTCAGACTTTAGAGGGACTCACTTGATTCAGAAAGAGTCAAACTAATTGAGAAAGAGAAACAATACATTCTTCCTCTTCAACAGTCCAGAGAGAGATAGCTATTAATACAGTTGATCTAGTTGTTCCAGTTGGTATTCCTAGGGACTTTGCAGTAATCTATTAAAGGCATGTCTGAGCTTGACAAAACTTTGCAAGAGGAATAAAGACATACAATTGATGGAAGTATCGAGAAATATAAAACGAGACTTGTAGTAAGAGAATTCTCACAAGTAGAGGAAGTGAAATATGATGAGACATATTGATCCAGTAATTCGATACACTTCCATCCGTGCTACCATCTATGAGTTGGAAAACTACATCAGATAGAATGATTCTTGATGAGTTTGGGTTCCAGCAAAAGTATTGCTGATCCAAATCTATATTATTACAATGTTGGTGACAAGAAACTGATTTTGATAACTTATTCAGAAAGCCTTGTTGTTGGATACAGGTAAGCTTTGACTTTTGATTTCGAGATGAAGGATATGAGTATGATGCACTACTTATTGAGACAAGAAGTATGATAGAGGAACGATGAGATTTTCCCGAGTCAAGGAAAATATACAGTGGGAATATTAAAGAAGCTCAGTATGACAAAATGCAAATCCACAGTGATGGATTTGAAGAAAATAAATAAAGATGATTCAGACGAGATTGATCCAAAATTGATTGGATCACTGATGTATCTGGTTAACACCAGAATTGATTCATGCTATGCAGTAAATGTACTTAGTCATTCCATGAGTCAGCCGAGATAGACTCACTGGACAACAACGAAACATGTATTAAGATATATATGAGGCACAATTGGATATGGTATGAGATATGCCTCCAGTGTGAACTTCAGTTTGTAGGATATGCCGATACAGATTGAGCAAAGAGTATAGTGGACTAGAAGAGCACATCCAGTTGTTGTCTTATTTTGAAGTTTGCCACGATTTCCAGATGCAACAGAAAACAAAACTCTGTGGCCTTGAGTACCATAGAAGCATAATATATAACATCGAATGTGAGAAGCCATATGGCTTCACAAGCTTCTGATAGATTTACTTGATCATCATATGGATCCTACGATGATAACCAAGAACCACATGTAAATATATTTGAGAACCCAGTGTTTCCTAATGGATCAAAACACGATGAGATGAAATATCTTTATATCAGAAATATGATGCAGAGGAAAATAATACACATGCAGTACCTCCTTACACATGAGTAGATTGCAGACATCTTCACCAAATTAACTTGGTGAAGAATACCTCCCTAGTTGAGAGGGAGTGTTGATGACTACAACCAAGACAAAGTTCAAAGTACATCCATGTGAGACTTGGCATGATGAAGAATGCCTCCGTAGCTGAGAGGGAGTGTTGATGATTGCAGCTATGTGAGACATTCTCCATCTTACAAACCTGAGAGATGTTGATGATTATAGCTATGTGAGATATTCTCCAACTTACAAACCTGAGAGAAAGCCCTTGAGAAGGGTGTGTGGTTTCTATCTGAGACAGATCTCTAATGTACATATGGCCTCCTCCTTACAGAGAGTTGATAAGAACTCTAGATGATTCTCATGTGTAACACAGTCAGAAAGGAGACCTGCTGAGTTGGATGTGCTTGTGGCTGAGCACAAGGTGAACTTGTGAAATCCCAAAGTGATGGGTGCATCGTCATGAGAACATAAATGAAGATGAAGTATTATCCTCCTCTGAGAAGAAGAGTTGATGAGAAACTCCAGATGACTCTCCTGTGTAATGCAGTGGGAAACAAGATTTGTTGAGTGGACGTGCATGTGAACGAGCATAGTTGAACGTGATCCTAGTGGTTGAGCACTAGTGAAGAAGTGGTTCTTCTGTGCAATGCAATGAGCCAACAATATGGACATCCCTATGGATGTGCCTCTAGTGGATGATCACTAGTGGGTGTATAAGATCCCTTGATATATTGTTCAAGAGTCAGACCTTCCTGTAACCCTAATTGTAATGTAAAGGGTACATGTCGACCCCACATTAATGTGATTAATAATTAATGCAAAAGATAATTAATATGGTAATTATTAATTATATTTTGAGTTATTGGGGTTGGACCTATTGTGCCAATAGACACATCATTTGAATTTTGATGTGACAAGTCTTATATAAATAAAGGTGAATCCCCATTGAGGAAACACACTTCATTGTGTCATCTCATGATTTCAGAAGTTGTGGTTTGAAATTATGAGAATTACAACACCCTCTTGTGTGCTAGTTTGGGTGATGGTGTGGGAGATCTTTCTCTTGAGGAATATAGCAAAGGATTGGTTGGGTTTTCTTCACTTGTTGAGAAGGGTTTCCTAGGATACTTCTTGTGTACTTGTGAATGGATCTTCTTCTTTCCATCTTGGTTTGTTGTAGTAGTTATGGTTTAAGTAATTGTTGACAAAAAATTTAAAAGGAATACATGAGCCATAGCTCACTGAAAATCTAACAACTTCTACACTATCCGCCGAAGGTGTAAGTCTACATTATGTGAATAGAGGGGTTGAAGTTGAACACAAAGAGACTTTATTTGATTATTCATTAAGGTATACCGTTAACAAACGTGAGACAACCCACTGATAATGAAAGTAGGTGTCAAGGCACCAAGTACATTTAACAAGTGTGAATAAGGGTGTTGAGGTCGAACACTTGAAGAATCCATTGATCATGAGACATTGATGTATTCCCAATTGTCGATGGTGGGAGAACCTGCCACTGATGACTGCAAGCCTCTAGGTACTCATAGGACTCTAGATCTTGATTCCAGAACAGATGAGATGAAGTCAATGGAAGGAGACTCGCTGCAAGGAGAACATTAAGGAATCTCTCATCATCCAACACGAGTTACAAAAAAATATCTTGATAATTAGGAGGATCTCAGACGAATAGGATTTTCACAAACCAATGACCATGTGCATCTCTCGCATGCACCAGATGCAAGTAGTACACGAAACAGACCCTTTGAATAAAAACCAATGAGGAAAACTAATGAAAAAGGCGAGGCAAACACCAATAGGGATAATGGAATCCAAGAAATTGCATGAATCCCAAAGTGTGAATAGATTTATTACTGTCGAACACAAGGGAAACCCCCTAGTCAGTGACCAATGAGGAGATGTCATCTGTTGGGTTCAAGGTTAAATAAAAATGATGAAAGTAGGCCCAGGGTGCAAGGTAGAACAAACAATTCATGTGATTATGAGATTCACTAAGGGTATGGTCAACATGCAAAGTCAAGAGTCCCGAGTAATGACCGACACAGGCTTATGCTTCCTTCGAACAAGAGCATGAGACATATGTATAACTCGGGAAACTGATCATCGAAAAAAGTTTGCGAAGCAGGAGACATCAAAAAAATCTCCATAGGGATTGGAAGAATAACCAATCGAAGGAGTAGAATCTAAGTAACAATCTCAACTTCGTAAGGTCACGCTAAACCTAAAAATTGGATGAAATGGAATCAATAGTTTGTGCTCTGTTCAAAGGCACCATGAATGCTGCCGATAGGAGATAATAGTATTTTCCCGCCTATATATATATATATATATATATNGATAATAGTATTTTCCCGCGTATATATATATATATATATATATATATATATATATATTTCCCCTAGTCAAAGAAGTGCTGTGATATAGGAGAGGAAATGATTGTCGCGAGTAAGCAACTAATTCCAAGTAGTGGAACATATGTATTCTCAATGCAAGGGAACACATGCGGGGCATGGACACTCGGGGGAATGTTTCCTCTATGGGTAAAGGGTGTCAAGCTGCAAAGGATATATGAAAGGCACTTCCTGGATGATGTTGAGAATTTTTTGGGAAAAAAACTTATAACGAGAAAGCAGGAGCCGACAATAGGCCCAACCTTGCAAGTAGGATAATGGGATGCAATTAAAACTTAACTCAAAAGTGTCCCTTTTCATAGATGTTAGTCCCCTAGGCCCGAAAAAGTATAAAATAATACCTAGGAGAACTCTTTTGGCCAATGGTGACTAGAGTATTCTTTTTTCATAAGTAGTCTACTTTGTCCAGAAAAGGGTTAAACTTATACCAAAATAGACTTCCTTTCAAAACCATTTAACGAGTGTGAAAGAGACAAGTTCACTCAAAAATATTTTTATTTTTTGGAGTTAGAAAAGAGATTAACTAAGACTCTAGGATGTTGTTCTAAGAAACATATAATGGGGGAGGCCAAGGCTCCTGTGTAGGACTTCTACAAAAATCTAGGAACTCATTGGTAGCTGACACATGCTTGGGAGAACCCAAAGCTTGATAAGCTGAGGAGGATAAAATACTTGCAGAGGATCCTTCATCTACAATACATCGACGAACACCCATTATCTGGAAGGGTGCAAAAGAAGGAAGGCAAGGTTCTACAAGATCATTCCAATTAAAGGAAACCATCATAGGACTTGGAGGGAGCGTACTCAGAGAGAGTGGAATGCTCCCTTGTTAAGAAGGCGCAAAACTAGAAATGCTAAGGATAGGGTCGAAATATACAACACCCCCAAAAAGAAGAGTGGGATTGACCGAAGATTGCATTGATAATGTCACTTCATTAGACTTGTCACTCTCCAAGAGAAGACTAGGATCGACTGAAGATTGCATCGACATGACCACTTCTTCAACCATTGGTTGAATAGGACGAGATAAAACATGATCAAGAGATGCATCACTCCCCAAAATAGGAGTGGTGTCAGTCGAAGATTGCATCGACACGACCATGCGTTGAACAAGATGCGAGACAACATGGTTAAGAGACACATCACTCCCCAAAATAGGAGTGGTGTCGGTCGAATATTGCATTGGAACAATCATTGTATCAACCAAAGAAGGATTAGAATGTTGGGAAACTAAAGAAGACTCATAACCCGAATGACCACCATATAAGGAATGCGCTTCTCATACCATTGCAATAGCATAACACAAACGAGTTAGGTGATTTCCTTTGCAAATCCTACAAAGGAAATTGAGATTAAGTCCTATACATATAGGATTATCAATTATATAAATGGCCCTAACATGACTTGGAGTGGTTGATGACATGCTCCCAATATGACCAACATGACTTGCAAAGGTTGGTGATGTTTGTCCAGTGTGATTAGCAGTGACTAGAGTTGTGCCCCCAACATGAATTGCAATGAATAGTTTATTTCCCCTAGCATGACTTGCATAGGCTGGTGATAGGTCTCCAACATGACTAGGAGAAGTTGGTTTCATGTCTCCAACATGACTTGCAGAGTTTGGTGATTTAATGCCAGTATGACTCGGTGTGACTGGACTTGTGCTTCTAGCATGACTTGAAATGACTGGTTGTGGCATAAGAGACCATGGTCTTGGGAAATACTATTTTTGAGAGATCGTAGACCAAGAAGGGTTCTGGTATACACCATGGCCCTACCCGGTAGGATAGTATCCTCCTCCCAACCGATTCATAAAAGGTTGTAAGGGAATCATCATCGAGGAATACACTTGTGAGGAGAAAGCGACATGATAAGGGTTACTCATGTGAGGATATATGTTTCCTTTAGACGAAGGAAATCCGTGTAGGGGGTTTACCATATTATAAAATTGACTCCCCTCGGATGAAACACCAAAGGATAGATGGAGGTTTTCCATGAGAAAAGTGTTCGTAGGAACCAACATAGCGGAAGAAGGATATATGGATGGGATGTAAGAAGTAGAAGGAATGCCCATTTGAGCACTTGATCCTGGAAAAGTGAAGCTAGGATTGGGTTCAAAGGAAGGAGGATTCCAACCTCCTACCATAGGATATGGTTGAGGGATATGACCCCCACCAAATGAAAAAGGAGAATAAGGAGGCATCATGCCCCAAGACCAAAAACTAGGATTCACATAAGACAAAGAGATAGAGGATGACAAGTGCGAAGTCATTTTG
The DNA here is from genome assembly GCA_010110895.2 of Picea sitchensis. Lineage (NCBI taxonomy): Eukaryota > Viridiplantae > Streptophyta > Pinopsida > Pinales > Pinaceae > Picea > Picea sitchensis. The sequence continues at coordinate 271,222 of SNQJ01S0007201.1, forward strand.
AGTATACCAAAAGAGAAAGGATTAGAGGCCCAAGGCATTGGATGAGGACTGTGATTCAACATACCACCCGGAAGTACAAAAGGATCTGTCCCCATGTATTGAGTAGAGACCATGGGTGGGGTAGTGCTAACTGAGGGAGTCACAGGGGCTCCACCAACCATAGTAGTCAAAACTCAYGATGCAATACAAAATCCTAAGGCCAACTAATAATCAAAGAGCACACTCCTAAGTAAATCTAGAATCCAATGCACACAAACATGATATGATGGTTGAAAAGGACCTCCTGAACTAAAGTAGGTATGCCTTGCCCAAGAGGGGATTGAGACTCTACAACAATAGAGTGGAGGTATCATAACAAGTTATAAGGACCCACGTAGGCTTCAAAGCACAGTCGGCTAGATCCCTCCAGAAAGGAAATCCTCCATAAATTATGTGTGCTGTTTGATCCCTATATGACTCAGGGTACCTACATAATAACCCTTGTAAGAAACCTATGTGGCTACCTATGTCAAAAAACTAGAGACACCATGATATAACCAATGCTCAGGTGAGAAATCGTAAGTCCGCTCCACCATATGGGCAGGGTAGCAAAGCCCGAAATCTTGAAAGCACCGCCTCTCAAGGAGGTAAAGGCACTAGAAAGACCCCCAAATATGAATATAACCCCATAAATATCTCTGGCTCTAGGAAGGTATTAGAGGGCTATATCTGCAACCAACTTTGCACAACCTCATGGTTAACTCCAGTGTGAGCGGAGCCTCTTGAGGACACCAATTATATAACGAGTTTCACCACTCCCTGGTCAGATACATACATTCAATTTTACATCCTTGGAGAAGTTTACTCACAAAATCCTGTTCCAAGGCCCTAGGTCCTATACTTGTTTGTGTACCCTGAAATATAAAATCATTTCTAATCAATTTAAATTATTCAGTGTTAATTTTAATGGCTTCTACTTACTCAAGAGGTTCGATCATGAAACTGATGGTACGACGAATCGACATAAAAGAAGAAAATATAAAAACGTTGCTAATGACTAGTCTTGATTTTCAATGATATGGTATGCTTCTAAATAATGCTTCCAAAATGCAATCTCTACAATTTCAATGAAGTGCAATCTTTCCTAAAATGCCAAAACTAATGCAATTTAAACAAAATTGAAAAAGTGCAAATTTTTTTTTTTTTTTTTTTTGTATTTTCAATATAATAGAATGAAAATGCAAGGGCTGAATNAACTGATGGTACGACGAATCGACATAAAAGAAGAAAATATAAAAACGTTGCTAATGACTAGTCTTGATTTTCAATGATATGGTATGCTTCTAAATAATGCTTCCAAAATGCAATCTCTACAATTTCAATGAAGTGCAATCTTTTCTAAAATGCCAAAACTAATGCAATTTAAACAAAATTGAAAAAGTGCAAAAAATTGTTTTTTTTTTTTTTTGTATTTTCAATATAATAGAATGAAAATGCAAGGGCTGAATAAATAAACTGTCAGAAAGACCCTACTACAAGCACTAAGAGATAAGCCAGGTAGGACACCAATAAGTAACTACCTAGACCCAAAATGCAAGGACAACAAAAATAAGGACAAATATTTTGCCCAAGAATTCATCAATAAAGTGGATTCCTATCACTCTGCAGGCACTTAACAGTTAGAATAAGGACCCAAGAAGTATCAACAACTAGCAAAAATCACCCAACAAACACCAAACTCAGTAAAAAAGACCAAGAAAATTGTGTACATGAGTGTTCAAAGAACAACTTGTGTATGTATGCGCCCTAAAGGAAGACATCCCGTGTATGTACGCGCCCTGTCAAGGGAAAACCTATGTATGTCAAGGGAGACACTTCTTGGGAAAGGGTTAAGCCAAGAAAATCAGATATAATGCTGAATACAAACTTTCAAGAAACATATGACAGAGAAACTCAGGAAAATAGAGAGCGAATCAAGGAGAAAAACACCCAATACCCAAAAAAGAAGATCTCCCCAGTGGAGTCGCCAATTTTGTTACGGGGAAAATCTGTGTATGGCTAGGGGAAAACCACAACAGATGGAATGAAACCCATAAACCAACTCTAATCTCAAGTATGTTGTATAAATTAAATGATAATAAGAGGAGAATATAATCCTACCTCGTCCAGACATTTGAAGAAGATCGTTGTTGAGCACATGACCCAAAGCTTTATACCTGCAACTTGTCCTCAACAACCATGATACACAATCATGTGGAAATGATATATAATACTAGCATATAAATTACATAATCCATTAATAGACATAACAAATACGCCCATGGAAAGCAATGCAAATATTTGCAAGATATCAATTAGACGAGAAAATAGTATTTCTATTAATATAATCAACAAAAGTACATAGGTGACAAACTTCTTTAACGACACATATCCGAACCGAGAAACTAAGTCCCTCCAGATGGACCTCCACAAATTCAATCCTCCACAAAGGAAATCTCACAAGGAGGAGTCAATGATGTTCTCCATCACAATATAGGAAGAGCTTGGGGGATGAACATAAGAAGTTCATACTTTCAAGGACGAAGGGATACAAACTCAATTGAAGTGAAATTTCTCCAGAGTATCTTTGCTCTCAATCCTATATTGTATTGAATGTCTTCAAGGCTTGTATATGGCTCAATTTATAGCCTCCAAATGGAATTGAAGGGTCGAGTCAGAGCATTTCCAGGATATGGAAGGTCAAGGATCATAGATCTCATGACATGGCATGGAAACTTGACACATTTTTATTCTTTGAGAACCAAACCTGATGTACGCAAGCTATAATGGAGCATACCATGTATGTACACATGCTATATGACTGGTAGGTTGCGTACATGTATAAAAATATGCATTTTAAGCTCTGGAGTGCTAGAAAAAAAGGGAAATGAAGTATGTGTTGGATCATGTTGTCATTGATGCCAATGGTTTGATTGATTGATGTCAAGTGATTGATTGATGTCAAAGGATTGATTGATTGATGATTGATGTAATTTATATGTATTATCCTTGATGAGAATGATAGATGTCAAGTGGAAACCAATCGATGAAGTTGGAAAAATGTATAGATGACTCATTATTGTCTTATCATGATTGATAAGGTGCACAAATGGATGAACTCCAAAGTGGTCCCCTTATGGTGAAATCCCTCATGGGAAGACTATATGGGAATTGAGTTATCCTAGAAAAATGGTTCGAGGAACCATGCTTGTATGTGGAATAATGAGATGAAGATCAATGAAGTTGTTGATGGAACTATCCTAGATGGATAGTACTTGTCAAGCCATTTTCCGTGGTATGTGGAATTGTTGGGTATGTGTTATATTCTTTGCATGTGTGTGTGTGGGCACGTCAGATTCGACAACTGCATCTGACGATCCCTCTAGTAGCGGATTTTGTGTCGTGTGCGTCAGGCACTTTTCTAGGGGGGTCCCGGGGGGGGGTTTGCTATTTTTAGCGGTTTTCTAAATTAATCTCGGATTAAGGGATTAAGGTTTTGGTATCTACGGAATACCTAAAAACATTGTATATATTGTATGGTGAATAGTGAAATTCGATATAATGAATATAAGAAAGGTTTTCATGGTTGAGGGTTTCCGGTATAAAATCTTTGTGTACTCTGTGTATGAGCCATTGATTAATTTTTTTTTTCTTAAGAATCTATATGTATTTCTTTACTTCACAGGTTTAAAACTTACATGTGGTATCAGAGCTTGTTTTTGGCTTTAGAGGGACGCCTTTGTTATTGAGGGTTTGGCTTGGTCTTGATAGATCAAGTTGATCTTGGGTCTGTGATAAACCTGGGTTTAGTGGGAGCTTTTGCAGTGGTTATTTGAGTGTAGAAATAGGAATGGTGAGCTCTTCTAGAATCAAGATAGAGAAGTTCAATGGTAAAAACTTTGAGCTATGGAAGCTCAATATGGAGGACCTTCTTGTAGACAAAGAACAATGGATCGTTGTGGATACGGGTACACAGCCTACTGGTACACTGCCTACTAGCACACAGGCTACTGGTACACAACCTACGAGTACATAAACTACTAGTACACCACCTACCGGTATGTCAAAGGAAGATTGGGAGAAGTTGGATAGAAGAGCAAGGAGTACTATTCGACTCTACCTGGTAGATTCGGTGTTGTTGAATGTCTCAAGATAATCTATAGCCAAGGAACTATGGGATAAGTTGGGGAATTTGTATCAATCAAAGTCCCTGGTAAACAAGTTGTTTCTTCGAAAGAAGCGGTATCACCTTAGGATGGAAGATGAAGATTCTGTGATAGAACATCTAAATGCCTTTAATACTCTGGTAAGTCAACTTGTCTCTGTTAATATTACGATTGCAAAAGAAGATAAGTGTATTACTTTGTT
>SNQJ01S0007201.1:306835-340738 GCA_010110895.2 Picea sitchensis
AAGACTGTGTGGATGTTGCAGGTCTGTGTAAGCAGGGGTTGCAACATGACTATTCAGGAGCAGATCTATCTCTTCTTCTGTTAAAGGAGGAGGTGGTCTGTGCAATTTCTGGATCAAACAACTATTGTTTTCTTTCTCTTCTGTAGGTTGACCATGATGTTGAATATCTTCTTCTTGAATGTGATCACAAGATCTATCATATCCTACTTTTTTATCAGCCAACTCTTCTTCATATTGATTATCTTCATCGACTTGATAAATTTCTGATATTCCTTCCTCCTCTTCAAGAAGATGTGTTTGATTTGTTTGTCTTATGAATTTCATATTACAACAATCTTCAAAAAGTATTTCAGCTAAATAGATTCTTTTACAATGTTGATGAAAAAGTATGTGAAACTATTTCAATGAAGGAATACTGGAATGAGGTAAAGATTTATACCAGAGTCTAACATCTCTTTCCAACGAAAACATAAACAATTTCATGAGGACATCTTGATGATGTATATTTAATTCATCCATGAGCTTGTGGAATTCAAACAAGTGTTGAGCGTGATTGTCATCCGCATATTCTCCAAATTTAGGAAGGACATCTTCCCAAACTTTAATGTCTGGAATAGTGTTTGGAAAACCATAAACATTTATAAAGTCCAGAGGATCAAACCTTGCAGCAATCTGAGCGACGAACGAATCCAACATTTTGAGACCAGTGGAGTCGCCAGTGAATCATGTAGAGTCTTCAAACCAATGAGTCTCCAGGTGAATGATCACAACCAATTGAATGCCTATCCCTTGTTCACCATCAAGAAATAGATCTGAACTTTTTGTCGTATCCCAGGGAAGATAACTTTGTTCCTCCATCCCCGACAACGGTGCCAGAAAATGTTGTAGCAAGAGTTGACTCTAGGTTGTAATAGAGCCAAGCCTTAGCACATTTTTAATGAGATAATAAATCATTTCTCGGAACTTGACTTGGGTTGCTACAAGCCAATCCCCGAGGTAACCTGAAACCTGCTTTAGAGTGTGTTTTTGACCTAATACACTTAGAGAGGGATCTCTCAATATCCAAAGGCTCTTTACTCAAAGAATATTCAATAATCACAGTAAGAAGGCCCGATTTCTTATAACACGAGATATTTTGATAAGGTTGGTGGTTGCACATATTTGAAAAGGCCTATTGGGTGATGGAGTCAAGTGAAAACCAAAGAAAAGGGGTAATAGCAGTGATCATGTTACTTGAGGGAAATGAGGCAAAGTAAGTCTATCTTTCAGCAATCGATAATCAATATATGGTAGAAGAAAAGAAAAGGAAAAGACCATCACAGTGAAAGCATATAACAAGGATGAATTTTCACTACAACTTTAGAGGAAAAAGACTGGAGGTTATAACTAGGTGCAGAGCACTAATCTTGAGCGAATTCTGACTAGTCATCATTGAAACACAACACATATCAACCGTGTGTAAGGAGCATGCAAAATGAATTCCAAACAAATTTTATCTCGGTTGATAAAAGAAGAGATAGACAATATGAATGTAACAATACGGAGAACATACTGAAGGAATCAATCGTGATGAATCTCACATATCAAGTGAACACATGTCTCCAACATTACGCTATTCCAGATCTTCGAACTAACTCAGTTTTCAATAGAAGCCCTCTTCAAAAGAGGTTCCCCCCCTTTATTATCCAAGATATATACACTATATAAGCCTTCATCATATAATAGATGAGAAACGACCTCAAAACCAACTAAGAAATGAACTGGCAGTTGTTTAACTAAAATTTGGGCGTGTTCCTACATTTTTGGGCCATGTTTGCACAAAAAACGCAGCACCGTCTTGAGGAGAATTTTTGGCTTCCTTCCCGATCTCCAAATGAATATCTAAAGGTACCACTGGAAATCTTAGGATCTGTAGATGTCAATTGACTATTCAAACGTGTAAAAAAACCTCTCCAAGGTTGAGAAAAGTGAATTTTCCCACAGGCAGTTTTTTTTTGGAAAAACCTGCGATTTCAGTGGCTAACAGGCCGGAAATAGGGGTATCTTAGCCACCGAAAGTCCCAGCTTTTGGCAGCTAACAGTGCAATTTCAGAGCATCGTAAGCCACCAAAAGTCCCGAAACCCCAATTTTGGGTTTCGGGTTTCAGGGAAACAGAGAAATGGTTAAAATCTTTATGTCGGCCAAACCCCCGACTGTCGAAAACCTGAAATGGTGATGTGGCACTTATGTAAAACCTTATTATAGCGATTTTATTGTTGTTTATTGCATTCTTTTAGTACCTCCTCGTGACTTGATTTATGGATAAAAACACATCTACACTTTCGACAGCTAAGGGCATATGAAACCTGAGAGTTAAGCTACCGAAAGTCTGCACTTTCGGTAGCTAAACACTATAAATTGTTTCCTCTTGAGCTACCGAAAGCCAAAATTTCAATATTTGTTACAACACCTCAGCCAGAGGGATTGGTGTTGGGTAAAATATTAAAGCCTATGCATTAACCTTCTAGATGCTTCACCCAGGGATCACCCAAGAAAGAAATGAAATGCTTATCTTTGAGTAAAGGGGGACCCACAATCAAATATGATTAAAAATGCTTAAAATGTTAGTTTGAGGATAGGAGGTCTCATCACGAGTTGACCTATCATGTCCATGAATATCCAGTGGTTTGACATTACCATCATCTATTCACCAAGCCAGGGTAATGGCTCTCAGTTTCATGGCTGAGAGAAAGGGGGTCTCATCACAAACCAACATTCTCATTTCCTCTAGGTGTTTGTGGGTGACACTGCCATTATCTGGACACCACGCCAGGGCATTGGCCTTCAACCTTTCCTTAAATTTATGAAAGAATGGAAAAGTGGAAAAAAAATGGGCTCGGAAAAAGTGCATTGCGGATGAAGGTACCACACACCCTCTACAAATGCACCCATGAATGAGACACTACAACCTCTTGTATATCATGAGCCCTATGCCCTTTGAGTCTTGACCCTAACCACCTCACCCACTTTACATAGCTTAGAGAGGGATCTGTTGGAAACTCTCCTTGACCTAGGGAAAGATCTACCTAATAGGACACCTCATCAACCCTCCCATATTCAAGCTTGACAAGTCGCATAATGTCTTTGAGAAATTAATTGTTTTATATAGTGATATTTGATGCACATGCTTAGGTGGCTCATTTATTGATTGGATTCACTTATCATGATGTTATGACTTGAGATCCTTTGTGGGCATGCTTATTTGTCTTTGTAGGACCTAGTTGGTGGATATTTTTGGAAGAACAAGCCTAGATTGGTCTTTCATGGGACTTGAATCCCACAGGTGGATGCCAAGGGCCTGCATGCCGGATGAGAAATACCAAACTTGGAAGGCCTAGAATATGACTTGGACAACATAGCCTAGCCCCCACATGCCAAACGTTTTTCCTAGGAGAGGTAAAACGTCACTCCTAGAGGCATGACGCCACCTAAGGGGGTTAGGGCTTGGTGGTGAGGTGACATACATTGGCACTTAGATGTTTTGAAGGGGATTGAGCCTTGATCATGAAGGAAGTTGTTGGATACTTGACATGTGGATTTGGGAAGCCTCTCCACCCTCCTCCTAGAACAACGACTTGCTCCTAGTGCCAAAACATCCCCTAAAGGGGTGACACCCTTCTAAAATTACGGTTTTATTATGTGCAAAAGTGAATTTTAAATGAATTACTTTGTTAAGGGGGAAAGATTAGGGTTTTTTACCCCTAGTCTTATGGTTTACCCCTAAATATGTGGACAAGTTATTTTAGTGACATTTTGTATAAATAAGAGATCATAAGATTTCATTTTATCATAACTCTCTCACTTGTGAGAAGTACTTGGTCTGAAATTTTCACTACACTTGGAGTATTTTGCCTCTTTTGCTATGGAATAATGATTTTATGGTTATGGTTGTTGATGATGATGATAGTGTGCTATCTCTAGAAGGTTATTATCTTGCTTTTGTGGAGGTTTACTTTGGCATGTAAATCCTTTTTCTTGAATGGTATGGTCTCTTTACTTTGTTATTATCATTTTTAATTCAAGATAAGGTGGTTTTGGCCAAGGTTAGATAGGGAGTATAAGGATATACACCCCTATCATATTTTCCACCATAATTGTTAAGATTTTAAAGTTATTTTGCAAGGGTTTGGTTGAGGAAGTAAGAGGATTTACACCCCTCATCTTCAAACCCTAGGTAGGTTACTTACCTTGGGAAGTAAGAGATTTTACAACCCCAAGGATTTAGTAACGCTAGATGTTTATATTTTTTACCCCATTAACCAATAACTAAAGGCACTAGTATTGCATTGGGAAATGTGATTTCTTGTCATTTTTACTTTTTGCAATTTGGATTGTGTTCCTTGTGCCTTAGGAACCTCACAACCACTAGGGCGTCCCCATCAAAGGGATACTTATTTCTACTGTTATAAAATTGCATCTTCATCCATTAGGGTTGCAGAAAACCTAAATCATTTGCTTGAATAAATTCTGAATCAACCATTGGAATTGGCCCAAAGTTTGCACACTTACTCTTCTTGGTCTAGCACATTTATTGGAAAAGTTTGGAGGGTTTTCAGTGGTTGATTTTCTTGATGTAATACATTCAATGTTACATCCATAAGGCTGATATAAATTTTTGTGCACAAGTGTTTACAACAACCTTATCTTTTCATGTTGGAATATTGGTTTTTCATCTTGAGTTTAGCTAGTCATTAGCTAGTCTTTCTCTTGTATCTTCTACTTGATCTATAGCATTTATTTTGCAGCTTGTAATGCCATTTTATTTCTGATATACATTATTACTAACATCTTCTTTTAGGGACAACAAGCTTAACTTTCTTGTCCAAGTGATTATAATGCAATACATGCTTGTTTTTCTTGTGTCTTGGATAGGTATTTCACCATTTGCAGGTTACTCAACATACTTGGCAACCCTTGGAACTTCCCAAGACCTCATTCTAATCCTTTTTCATCATTTAGATTTGACCTCTAGGGACTTCATCTCCATTTTCCTCCATTTTCATCTCATCCCCCCTAGGGTCACCGGGATTCCCCCCTTGAGGTGATTACTTCACCTCTAAAGTAACGGGGACACATGCCTAAGGTGACAGTGGGTAGGTGACCTCTTAGTTATATCCATTTAGTGTTTGGGTCTGGATTTTCCCAACCTACAACTTGTGCGATAACAGGACACTTGAAAGGAATACTAAGAGTATTCAAATTATCATCATATATTTCACGTATCATTGGTATTGAATGTCGTTGACTGAAGATACCAATGGATTTTTATTTTAGAATTCTTGTTGCATTTGTGTTGTTTTTGTTCAAATGGCAATGGAAATTGCAATTACTCAGTTTGAGTTGGGCATAAGGTATCAATGGGATCTCTAAATTTTTCCCTTACGCTGAAAAGTTTGAAATAATGGATGACATTATCAAGCCTTGGCATGAATTCTATCAATGGAGAAGAAAATGTAGCTAAAAAGATTTGTGCGAGGGAACTTTTAGATTCTCCGACAATGTGCAAATATATTTAAAGAGTCACTATTTATGTGCAAAGTCCCTCAAAAGAACATACAATGAAGCGGCTTGTTACTAGTCCTGTTGTGGAAATACTTGCGACCAATAACACCCAAGATAACATATCCATTGGAGTTTTTTACTTGAAAATGGGTAGCCTTTTCCTTTGCTTTTCTAGGATCATATAACCCAAAGCAGAAGTGTGATGAATCACAAATTGATACTCCTCAAATGTCACTTTTAAATTATTATCTCAATGTAAACTCCAATAAACCTACTTAGTAGTTCCATGATAATAGATATGAACCAGCCTTGTCTGATATAAATGTACTTGCAAAGTGTGACATCGAGCTTCCTTGTGAGTGAAGCATCTGAATATGGATGTTTGACCTTCTCATCAATTTTTTTATTGTCTGCATGAATTTGGAATTAAGTTCCTTGTCCAATTAAATAGATTATATTTTTCATAATTATTAAGCTCGTTTCTTCTCCTTTATATTAAAACAAGGAAAGAATAATCATGTAAGTCCAACTCCAACGCCCATGATTAATATCCAATTGTCGGGAAGCAGAAGTATAAAAACAACAAGATTCAATGGAATATAGATAAAACAAACAACAATCAATCACACAATGAACACAATGATTTATGTGGTAAAACCCTTCAAAAGGGAAAAATCCACGAGCCAATGATAATTGGTATTCTTATTGATCAAGGGAGAATTACAACAGCCAAACACAGGCTTGCAAACCTCACACTCATCCCAAACTGTGCATTTTCCTCTACGAACATGCATAGATATATAACATCTATCAAATAGTTAGACAAACTGATCACTTTAGTGTGCATGTATCCATATTCTATTTTTAGTTGTTCATTTAATGGCATAATACTAGGAGTCAAGCAATCCACCCATATCCAAAAAATCATGGGAAATTAGTTGACACGTTTCAACAATATCCACCTTGACATCAATTTAACTGATATATCATTCCCAAATTTATTCATCGCCTTTCTTGCAAGCCAAGAGAATCCAAACACCATCACAGCTTCACAACTTATCTAACAATATTATTACATGAACATGGTTGCACAATTTTCTCCAGTATGGACCATTCTACCTTCATCGGTAACTTGTCTTATAAAAGGATACATTATCCCATTTTGATACGCTGAAGTTTTAGTCAAATGTACAACACTTTGACCACCAGAGAACACCTCATCTTGTACTTATACAAACTTACCCAACAGATCCTTGCATTCTTGCAAGACATAACTTGAGGTTCCTCTTGTTCAAATCTCTTGAATCATAACCACAGACTAAATCACTACAACCATTGTAGATGATACTTGTGCTTCTCTTCTTCTAAGATATTGAAGCACCCAATTCCATTCTCTTCACCTGGTTTTTCCATGTGTCCATGGACACCACCAACTGCATGTACAAGACTTAAACATTCCCATCACAATCATCAACACCCATTTCCATGCTCTTCACTTGGTTTTGTCATGTGTATACTGACAACACCAACTGCATGTGAGACTGACTTATTTCATCGCATACATCAAACTTCCTACTACTATACGATACACGAGACATATAACCCTTTTCTTCCTCATTAGTTAAGACATAAGCCTGAAGAAAACTTACAGTGGAAAGCCAAAGGGATTTTACCGGTTTCACATTATTCATATTGAATTTCCTGAGTATCTTCACCACATACTTTTGTTGTGATAATCAAGCTTACCATCTTTCATGTCTTTGTGTATTTCCATGCCCAAGATTTGTTTTGCTACTCCTATATCCTTCATATCAAACGTCCTAACCAACTGAGCCAACCTGTTGATCTCAGACATGCTTGTTCTTGCAACAAACATAACATTTAACAACAAGATAATAAATATACCATAAACACAATGGTTATACTCACTTATTGTAAAATTTGGCTCACCATGAAGGAATCAAACATCTTGTACCATTTTCATGGCATGCTTCATGCCATACAATGATTCCTGAGTTTGCAAACAAATCTTATGTTGCGATCCTGAACTAACCTTTTTGGTTGTTCCATATACATCTCATTATCCAAAAACTCCATGTAAAATAGTTTTAACATCTAGATGTACTAACTCAAGGTCAAGTAACACAACTAGTGCTAACACAACATGAATAGAAACAAGCTTTTAACAACTGGTGAGAAACTTTCATGGAAGTCAATACCTTCCAAATACCCTTATGTTACTAGTCATTCTTTGAACCTTTCATCTTTTACTATGTTTGATTTTATAAAAGGAGATTCATCAAACATTGCATCTTTGTCCATGATGATTCTATGGGTAGTAGGATCCCATAATCTACATCCCTTAACATCATCACCATATCAAAGACCTATCTGTTTGATCTGGGTACTATTTAAAATGCTAATAAAAAGCATAAGCATCACAACCAAATAATTTCACATTTGAGTAATCACCAAATTCCCTATTCATACCTCTTCCAGAATCTTCCAGTCTTTTGCAACTGACGATGACCGAGTTACCAAATATCACAATCGCTTATGCCCGCAACTCTTGCTACAACTTGGCATTACTGAGCACGTCACCTTGACATTATTGAGCACGCCGCTTTGATCCCATCTTCCATGAAAATCCAAATTCCAGAATGTGACCTACCTTCATTGTATATTCTCAAACACTTGATTGACCTACCAATCTTCACTTCACTACAAATCTCTAAACACATCAGCCTTTCTATAGACCCACCTTTTTAACCTGGACACATTGTTCCACCTTGAACTTTGCATTCGAAAAACCTTGACCAAATACGTCCAATCTTACCCATGTGAACCTTTTCCACTCACCTCCATGGACTTTACAATGGAGTCTCAGTGATCCAACTTAACATGAACATTCCCTTGACCCAATTTGGCCAAACCGGCCAAGTAAGACTTCACTGCTTACCTTCATGCCCATTTACGATGGAGTTCACCAAGCCTTTTATAGGCTTCATTACATGCAATTCATAGACACAATACCACGGGCTACCAAAAAACATGGGCCCAAAAAATAAAAACATGTGCTTTGACCTAAAAACATATTTAACTCATTAACTCTTTCATTGAGTCAAGGTTAACCCAACATATATGCCCCCCACATCTTCAATATACCTAAATCTATGTCTAGATTTTTCATAGGTGAACCAATAAACCAAGGGTATGCATGCTTATCCAGGTCTTACAGATGTATGCCCATTGACATGCAATCAATAATTTTTACAACTCCAAGGTAAATACATTTGTTTTCTTTCACGGTGACTAAACCATCACCACTCTTGTTGTTGCCTCCTCTCCAGCGATGTTAAACAAAACTTCATCTGCCAAACACAAACGAATGGTACTAAGGACTCTTGCATCCAGATCCTTCTAGTCTTCATCTGTCGTGCTTGTCAATTTCTTTGTCTTTGTTGCCAACACCTTTTGCAATCCTGTCTATACGAGCAGATTCTCCATCTTAAAGTTATTTTTGCCATTRAATTTCTCCACCTCAAACTTTGAAATCTGYGCTTTTTCCATTAACAAAAAACCACCAAAAACTACAACTTTTAAAACCAAGCTTTTTTATATAAAGGAATAAACTTATAGTTGAAGATTGAACCCAAAAATACTAGTTAAAAGGTTTAAAAAAATATTTAATATATATTTCTACCTCAAAATTTTTTATCAAAACAAAAAAGGTCCACCTCTTAAACAAATAATATTATAGATCATCCTCCACCTATTTATTAAAGGCGATTCTCTTCAAGTAATTTGATAGGACATCATAAAAATTTATAAATTCGATCCTTGTGCTTAATAAAAAATGCTTTTCATACCTCATGTTCTATGCCATCCTTCATAAAATGTATTTTATTTGCATGATAAAACAAAAAATCTCACTCCAACTTCAAACCCGTGCTCATTGCAAATAAACTTCAATATATATTACCTTCACGCTTTCCTAAAACAACATTCACATGGAGTTTATCGGCTCTCTCAATAGTTCTTGTTGCCTCCTCTTACTCTGCATTTGCGTCGGCTTTGCAATTGAACGACTCCACATACTAGCAAACCCCAGCCAATCGTGCGGCCTCTTCTTGTTGGGTGATCACAACCCATCAACATGTTCTTCCTAGGGTTCAATTACAACATCCAAATGCAGGCTTGCAATCCTCACACTCAGCCCACACTGTGCATTTGTCTGGATAGATATATAGTATCTATCAAACAGTTAGATAAATTGATCATTTTAGTGTGCAAACAATTAAACAAACTGATCACTTTAGTGTGCATGTATCCATATTCTATTTTTAATTGTTTCGTTAATGACAGAATACTAGGAGTTAAGCAATCTGCACATATCCAAAAAATCATGGGAAATTAGTTGGCACATTTCAACACCAATAAAACGAGTCAACTTTCTTAACAAAAGAAACATTTGAATTTGTGGAATTTATAAGATTGTCTAGAATTGGTGACAATCCTAATGAACGCATTGGGAAGAATGGTTTGCTCTTTTGTGTCAGGTTGTCCCTAAAGCCTCGAATTCCAAAAAAAAAATTGTCAACTGCGAAATTCAAGTTTTCATGGTTGAAAATGATCGCAAAAGTGGCATCCCTCAACATTCTGATTTTCTCAATTCCTTTAACAGTTTTAAAATCTTTACATATAAGATCAATAATTATCTTTGTATCCAAACCCCAAAATGATGTTTACATTATGTAAGAGTACACTCAATAAAATTTTGTTCAATAGGAAGCTCTTACAAGCCTTAGTCACTAATAAAGGAGATTATGCAAAACTCTTATAAGAACTCAAGTCCAAACTTCACAATGATGAGAGGTAGTGGAAGTCTTTACATAATTTTGATAGACTAGTACACAAGACAACTTCAAGTCAACAAAATGCTCGAGCTGAGAAAAACCTTGTGGATGTCTATGTAGACGAGTACATGCTCTTTGACCCTAGACCTCAAGCTAACAACTCTCGTAACAATCAAATTCTTTACCAAGCATCAATATAAAATTCCATATACTTTAGGTTGCAACTAGGGTTTTGTATAAATGAATGTGGATTATAAAATTGAATGTTGTTGACGTGGTGCAACAAAATGTTCATTGACTTGTATATGGGTTTAACACAATGTAGTAAGGAATATTTTTAAACATGGGGTAAAACAATAAAGTTGAGGTCATGATAAAATAATATTTTTTTAAGCCTTTGGCATGGCATGGAAAGGCCTCAATTTCATAATATGAAATGGCATGGAATAAAAGTCATTAAAAAAAAAAAAGTATGGTATAAGAAATATTTTGGAAAAGTGAGTAATGCCATAATAGGGAGTAATATGTTGGGTAAAATATGGAATGATGACATGGATATAACTAATCTTTAATCATTTTTTCACTTTTTCATCAAAGATTATGTAAATAAGGTAAGGTATATGATAAAAAAGAGTGATATATGAGGGTCTAAAACATATTGCGTGAATATTTCAATCACGAGTACGAAGTATGATAGTGTTAAAAAGATAAGGAATGGAAGAAAGGCCATGTTTAGAAATAATTCATGAGTCATGATAGTTTCTCCAAGTATTGCGCTAATTTTAACGAGAGTATGCAAAATTTGTATGCAAGCAATATAGAATGATGGGAAGCTTGACAACGCTTTTCCAGCTAGAAACTTTTGACAAAAATGGTCATCAACATCAGCCAACCAAGAAGTAGTCCATATACCTACAAAATTTTCACTTGAACATCAAGTACAAGAAAGGCATCACTAATCAAGTTGTCGACTGCAATAGTCGACCTCTAGTTGCAACACCAACCATGGTGCTCAACTCTTGCAGGCATTAGACCTAGACCTTAGGGTGGTCCTGGTTATATGATAGTGATCATGACTTCATTGTCTCATATTGAACACTAGGTGCAAGCACTGTAGTTGCATACTTTCATCTCCAAGATGGACTGCTATGCCATATGTGCCATCTATGTGTTCCTTCAAGCGAGTGGGCAAAGCTAATTTGGAAGCTCATTATAATCAAGTGACAAGACACTTTGGTGTGGAAAAAATAGTCACAGTATTGCAAAATTATTTTTATTGGTTGAAGCTTCAATGAGATGTCAGCAAGTATATCAGATCATGCACTCTCTGTGTCATTTCCAAACCCACCATTAAGAAACAAGGGATATACACCCCTCTTCCTACTCCCGATAGGCCTTAGGAGTCCATCTCCATGGATTACATGACAAGTCCACATTCAACAAAGCATTGTAATGATTGTGTCTTCGTGGTCATTGATTGATTCTCTAAGATGGTAGTTTTAACACCCTGCAAGAATAGTATCATAGTCGAGGCCACTGCTAAGTTATTCTTCGAGCGTGTTTGGGTTCATTTTGGGCTACCACATACTATTATTTTATGTCGTGATAACGGGTTCTTTAGTACATTTTGGTCCCATATGTAGTCATTAATGGACACCAAACTCACCAAATCAATTGCATTTGACCCCCAAACTAATGGATAGATGGTTTAGTCAAAAAGATGATTGTGCATATCTTGAGAATGTACAACTCCAAACATACCCGCACATGGGATGAGAGTCTTCCTTATGTTCAACATTGCTACAATTGATCCCTTCATAACTCTACTAGCCAAAAACATTTTCAAGTGTGCTTGACGTTCTAGTCATTGGCCCCAATTGATGTAGCTCTACCCATTGCATCCACGCAGAAAGAATCTTCCCATACTAAAACTTAGGCTAATAAGGTAGACGGATTTGTCGAAAGGATTCAACACATATTCCAACAAGTCCATGACATCTTGCAAAAGGCCAATGCCAAGTATAAGAACATAACCAACATTGGGTTCCACACAAGTTTCAAGTTGGTGATAAGGTCTGATTACATTTATAGAAATAACCTCTTCCAATACCCCATCGCAAGCTTCACCCACTTTGATATGGTCCTTACACCATCACCAAGGTTGTAGGTGAGGATGCTTTTGAATTAAGTATTCCCACATTCCTTGGCCTGCGTCCAGTCTTTAATGTGGAGCTCATTTGCTCATATTTTCCACCTGTACTAGACACCTCGGAGGTAGTTGATCACTTGGCCCCTACATAACTCAACCTTGACTGCCTTGAGAAGGTTTCACTTGATCGAGTCATGGATACACAGATGAAAGGCACCCGCCAACAGAACATACATCTCTATTATTTCGTCAAAGCGAGGCAACTTCTTCACCAAGAAAAGTGGTCACTAAGAGCCAATTTAGCAGAAGTTTTGCCCATATGATGAGGGAACTTGAAGAAATGGAGACCATTTCTTCCTAATGGGTGAGGAATGATCCAATTCAACATCGGTGATCACCCACTTCTTCCACTAACTCAATGGTTCTCTAACTTTTTGGTAGTTTTTTGGGTCCCAAACTACCAAGGTCGTTTTCAAGCCCTAAACGATGTTTTTTGGACATTCGGGGAGGAAAGGGTTACTAAGGCATAGCATAGCCCCATATAAAAGTTGTAATCCTTGGATATTTATTTCCAACGAGCTATTGTGTACCCCAAACTTAGATCATATGAAAAAGTTGCACCCCCAGGAAGTTGACATATCAACTAACCACCTCGGGGCCTGCAATACTTTTGGCATTTCATATTCTAGGGTTATGGTTTTGATGTTTAGGGATTTTTCCTCTTTTCTTTTTAGAATTCATGATAAAATTCCCTCTTCAACCTCTTTTGTAATCATCTTTTTTTGAATGAGTGTATCCAACATATCTTTCTCTTTAGAGATAAGCTACCACCAACATTCTAGTCAGTTTGTGTTCTAAAGTATTTTGCTATTTTATTCATTATTAGAAGTTGGGTGTTTTTCTGTATTTCTATGTTCTCTATTATATTTTTGTTTGTATCTCATTTTGTTCTCAATATAATCTGGATCAGTGGTATTAGATCATTCTACTTCTTTTTATTTCTTAGTGCATGCCCCCGATGAGGTTAGGGTATAGAGAGTTAGGTCTCAAGCTAGTTTCACTTGGGGATGACCACTCTCATTGACTCAAGCAACTTCCCATGACGAAAGAAAAGAGAGATGATGGATTAGGAGATAGTTTCAAATTGTTGTTTGAGGAATCYCTTGCACGACAGCGGAACAAGTTGATTGACAGCTTCACCCAGATCCTTCAACGACTACGAACAACAGGTGAGGCACCTTCAACAAGTAGCCATTTCAAAGGTGGGACACCCTTCAAGGTACAAATTAACTTTTATATCCCCTCATTTGAAGGAAAAATGGGTGCAAAATCTTTGGAGAAATGGTTGAATATGTTAGAAGGGTATTACTCTGCTAAAAAAAAAATGACACTGAAAAGATCACCTTCGCTCACCTTAAATCCCTCCCCCATGTCAAAGATTGGTGGGAATGTTACTAGGAAAGACATAAAAAATATAATTCTATGGCATTTGGGACAGGACCCACTTGGGTGGAATTTGTTGATAACCTCGAGGAGGATTTATTCCCTATCAGAAACTATGATGACTAGTACACAAGATAGACAACTTTGCATTAGGAAAGAGACGAGACGGTGCCAAAGTACACTAACATATTCCATATCTTATGCTCAAAGTTGGGTATCAGAGACTTCGAGCGATACCTAATTTTGAATTACTGCAATGGCCTACACAGGTACATCCAAACATAGATGTATTTATTGGATATATCCTCACTGGAAGTTCCTTATCGATATGCTATCAAAATTGAGCTGAAATTTAACCAACGAAATAAGCGAGAGTTTGGATCTGCAAATATGCAACAACATAATCATGGAAAAAGTGACCCTAATTCACACAACAAAGGACAGAGCAAGGAAGGCCAACCTCAAGAGAGATAGTCAAAGATGAAGGAAAAGTAGGGTAACGGGAAGATGAAGAAGGACACTAGAAAGTGGTTTGAGTTCCACGAAATCCCTTGGAACAGAACTGGTGAATGTTGCTCAAAACAATCATTGTTGGTCAAGATTAAAGAAAAAGAGTCAAACCCTGACTCAAAATCTAATTTGAAGAAGGATAAGGGAAAGTGGATCATCGATGGGGAACCTAGTTCTACCATCACAACCGCAAAGACCCAACCGGACGAGTTAGAGGAGCCTAAGGAAGAGGAGAGCCTCTTCCATTCACATATGTGGGTCAAGGGAGCCCCACTACATTTTATTATTGACACTGTGTCAGACAACAGTGTCACTTGTCCTACAACATCAATGCCTTCAATGATGAGGTATTGTGTGATGTCCCCCCACTCGAAGTTTATTGTGTTATTTTAGGACAGCCTTATATGTGGAAATGTCATGCTATTTATGAGTCCCAACCCTGTATTTTCATTATCACTCTTGTGGGAGCATCCCTACCGGGTACCCAAGGTAGTTCCTACTATTGTGATTTCATTGATCTCAACAAAACAACGTCGAAAAGTAATCTCGCAGACTACAAAGTTTTTCCTCTTCATTGTTTGGTCAGAAGGGGAACGAAAGGTCACAGAAACCACCACAAATTCAACATAGGGTCTCTCTACACAGTAGAAACAAGTGGACAATATTGTAGAAATTTTTGTCCTGATAATTATTGTAATAGAGCATTGCTTTGTTGGAGGTTTCCCCCTCGAAGAAGCAAGTGAACATTGCTTCCTATCAATAAAGGTATTCTTTTTGTTTGTGGTTCTATACATTTTATTATTTCGCTGGTATTTTCTGCAGTATTTGTGTTTCTACTTAATATAATAGATATGGTACTTAACAAGTGGTATCGGAGCACTTTCCTCTGTGGAAACTGTGATAATTTTGTTTTCAAGGTAGAGACATGTATTATTAGTGTCTTTAAAGCACAAAAAACTATCACTATGTAGGTAAAACTGTGTTGGGGAATACTACACGTAGGAAATAAAAAGAGTTTCACAGGGTTTCCTAGAAACAAACGTTCCACCTTGTTGGAAACCTTTGTAACCCATGTTGGTACCCATCAAGTAGTACCATGTTAGAAAAAATATATACACGGCCATCACTCCCACATACTGGTAGGTATATCAGAATTCCCCTAGGTCTCCTTAAACTAGCTCTAGATTAGCCGATTGGTCGCCTGACTGTTATAGTGATGCCAAGAACAACACTCGGGAAGATATTCTCTAGTGCCTGGGTAATCGGGTAGTATGGATAAGGGTAAGGTTGAGCCTCCTTAGTTGGTTCCATGAGATATTGGGCTGAGTATTATTATTCAACCTCACATGTATATTAGAGAGCTATAGCATAGGGAAAACCCTTGTCTCTAGGAACCCTATAAACTCTAACCCCTAGGAAGAAAAGGAACAGACTAGATCTATTGCAGCACAACCTTTCCTCCTACATTTTGGTTGCGAAATTCCTACATAATTTATCACGTTAACAATTTGGGTCATTTTTTACTGCAGTATTCAGGCTATAGTATAACTCTGCAGAAGTAAAAAAAAAGAGTATAGTGGTCCTGCTGGCACCCTTATTTGGGACCTATCCTGTTGTATTTCTCTTTTTGCCCTAATTGTTGTGGTACCTATCACTCCTAAGAAAAAAAAATTCCATGGACCCCCCACCCTTCCCGACAACCTTATTTGACACTTTTTACATTGCATTCTTCTTTTCACCTTGATCACCATCATATATATCAGTTCTCCATCTTCTTTTACATGGACCCACTTCCCCTCCCCGGCACCCCTCATTACCAAATATACACTACCCACAACCAAGAGCTCCTTCACCTGCAATGTGAATCCAAACAACACTTGGAGAACATCCAGAGAGTGACTTCTGACATTACTTCCACCAATTCCAAATTGGAAACCTTCGCAGATAAAGTTACAGACGAATTTGCAGAAGTTAAGGGTGAATTGACCTCATTCACCATCGCTCTCAACCAATGGTTAAAATAGTCCTAGTGATCTCCCTCCTTTGAACAACCTTCACACTTTGAAGGTGAGGACTCTTCCCATAATATGTCCTCTCATTCCAACTCCCTTCATCACGACCCCGTCTTCCTAGATTTGAGGTGAACAAATTTGATGACTCAAATCCCACAAGATGGGTCACTCAAATGGACCATGATTTCTCCTTACATGGCATTATTGATGAGTTGGATAAAAAAAATTATGGTCTCCTCTATCTAGATCTTGAATGGTAGCAAAGGTGTTAATGGCGTAGAAAGACACGACAAGGGTATGTTGCTTGGACATAGTTTGTTGCAGAGCTTTATGAACGATTTAACATTGACACCCACTATCTAGGTCATTTGACCAAGTTGAAACAATATGGCATAGTGGAAGACTTTATATCTTCTTTTGAGCACTTGGATTTCTGAACAAAGGGCATGTCAAATGCCTTTTTTAGGGGATGCTTTATCAGTTTCCTCAAGGATGAAATTTGTTCCCAGGTCCTAATGGCTCACCCTCAAACTTGGTTGAAAGATACTCAATGAGACAAGGAAGCCCAATAGATTGTCTCTGCCCATAATAAAAAACCATCCTTTATTCCTCGCATTTGACCCACCAATCCTTCCCCTCCCACCACTCCTCTCAATATCTAGAAATTAACTCAGGAATAAATGGTTGAACGTCAACTCAAGGGTCTTTGCTATAATTTTGATGAAAAATATTTTTTGGGGCACAAGTGTAAGGAACATAAACTTTTTATGGCCATTTCTGAGGATGTTACTAATGATAAGGTTGAAGTTTCCCTAGTGGAAGATCTACCCCCAACCGATGCTCCTACTCCACCCTCTAATCCATCAAAAGTTGAACCATTGATTTTGTTGCATTCCCTTGTTGGATACTCTTCTCCTCCTCAAGCTCATTGGCTACATTAAGCACAAGAAGGTCATCATCCTTATTGACAATGGAAACACCCATAATTTTATTCAACATTTCATTGCCTAAGAAATCAATTGTTATATTCGTTCTATCGACAATTTTCATATATGATTTCCAATGGTGGCTCCATGAAATGTGGTGGATGTTGTGAAAATGTGTTCCTATGCACTATGGTATCCATCCTCATGTATTTTAAGGCATTAACAATGCAATTACAATAGGAGGGACAATAGTATAAGTTCCAAGGCATCACAACAGGATCCCCTGAGATCATTAGTTCCCATCAAATGGAAAAGCTCCACAAAAAAGGTCATTTAAGAATTATTTCCCAACTCCATTCCATTCCAGTAGTCGAGACACCCTTATGCATCCAGACCTCCAATCTATCCTCTCCAAACACTAGTACTCCCCATGGACTTCCCCCTTCCCTTGCTGGTCATGATCATTCCATTCCTCTAGTACTGGGTACCCTCCCTCCCAATGTTCTCCCTTATCATCATCCCTTTGCCCAGAAGAATGAATTTGATAAAATTGTTCAAGAATTGCTTGAAATAGGTGTTATTCGTCCTAGTACCAACCCCTATTCCTCTTATGTGTTCATGGTACTCAAGAAAGAAGGCACTTGGCACATGTGCTCTAACTTTCCTGCCCTCAATAAACTCACCATCAAAGACAAATTTCTCATTCTCGTCATTGATGACCTTTTGGATGGGTTGAGCAGTGATCAATACTTTATTAAACTTGATCTTTGTTTTGACTATCACTAGATACATATGAAAGAGGAAGACATTCCCAAGACTACCTTTATAACTCATGAGGGTCACTATGAGTTCTTGGTCATGCCCTTTGGTTTGCGTAATGCTCCCTCCACTTTTCAAAGTCTCATGAATCATGTCTTTCGTCTATTCCTTCATCATTTTGTCTTAGTTTTCTTTGATGATATTCTCATCTATAATAAAACTTGGGAAGCCCATATCGCCCATGTGGATCAATTTCTCCATCTACTCTCTCTGCACAAAATTTTCCTCAAACAATCTAAATGTGCCTTTGGAGACTCTGAAGTGGAGTACTTGGGTCATATTGTTGAAAAGGATGGCATATGGATGGATCCTATGAAAATTTAAGCTATGAAGTATTGGCCTCGCCTTAAAAATCTTAAGAGATTGCATGGTTTTTTAGGTTTAACATGGTATTATCGCAAGTTTGTTCATAATTATGTCAAAAATGTCACACCTCTCATTTCTTTTTTTAAAAAGAATGCTTTCACTTGGACTCTAGCCAATGATCAATCCTTCCATACCTTGAAATAGTCTATGTGCATGAATCCGATCCTATCCCTTCCCGACTTCACAAATACTTTTGTCTTGGAATGTGATGCTTTAGGGAAAGGAATTGGGGTAGTCCTCATACAAGATGGCAGGCCTTTGGCCTTCACTAGAAAACAATTTTTTGAGAGACACTTGGGCCAATGAATCTATGAAAAGGAAATTATGGCTATTTTACATGTTGTTTATCTCTGGCATCCTTATCTCCTCGGGAATGCTTCCAAATTAAAATTGATCATCATATCCTCGTGTATTTTCTGAAACAACAAATTTCATCCTCAGAGAAACAAAAATGGGGGCCAAGATTTTTGTATATGATTGTGAGATCATTTACAAGAAGGGAAAATAAAATGCAGTTGTTGATGCTCTTTCCAGGAAGTACGAAGAATAAGGGTCCATCCTTCCCCTCTCCTTCATTGTTCTAGATTGGCTCCAAGTTGTTTTATAGGAATGGTTGTAAGACCTCAAACTCTCTCACGTGATCCAACAATTGCAACACCATTCTCTAGCTTCTCCAGGGCACTCTTGGCACAATGAAGAGATTTGCTACAAAGGTCATCTATATTTAAGCAAACATTCACAACTTAAATCCAAATAGTGCTTGTTGAGCTTCATGCTTCACTCGCATCTAGGCATTCAGGGTTTACCAAAACTTATGAAACGGTCAAATGTTTTTTTTTCTAGGATGGTATGAAACATGACATCCACACATTTTTGGTTGAATGTGATGTTTGTCAATGCAATAAGGGAGAAACGGTCAAAGCCCCATGCACACTCCAACTGCTTATGATTCCCCCTACTATTTGCACAAATGTTTCTATGGATGTCATTGTTGGCTTACCTAAATCAAGCAATAAGTCAATCATCATGGTGGTAGTCGATCATCTTTCCAAATATTCTCATTTATGTGCTCTTCAAAACCCATTCACCACATCTATAGTGGCTCAAATTTTCATGGCATGCCTCATTCTATTCTCTCTGAAAGAGATCCAACTTTCACCAATAATGTTTGGCAAGAATTGTTCAAGCTTTAGGGAATCCAATTGCATCTCAACACCGCCTATCATCCCTAGAATGCTGACTAAACAGTAATTGTCAACAAGTGTTTGGAAACATATTTGTCGTGTTTTGCATATGACAAACAAAACCAGTGGGCTCAGTGGTTACCCCTAGATGAATGGTGGTACAACACCTCTTACCATACTGCTACTCGCATGACTCCTTTTGTTATGGACAAAAAACCACCATCGATTCTCTCATACATGTTAGGTGTCTCGAAGGTTCAAGAGGTTGACAAAAATATTACAGTTTGAGAGGCCATTCTCCATACCCTCAAAGAAAATTTGGTCATGGCTTAGAATCACATGAAGCAACAAGCAGATCAAGGTCGTTCCAAACATCATTTTTTTGAAGGGGACGAGGTGTTTCTTCATCTGCAACCTTATAAGCAGACTTCACTCAAAGTTGAACATTGTTAGAAACTTGCTCCCAAATTTTATGGTCCTTATACCATTCTCAAGTGAGTGGGGCCTATAGCCTACTAGTTAGCTTTTTCCTATTCATTCTAAGATCCATCATGTTTTTCATGTATCGTGCTTAAGTAAAGTAATTGGAACTAAATGAAAAAATCAAACTAGTCTCCTTGAGTGGGATGAAGAAGGTTATGTTTGGTTGCATCCACAAGCAGTCTTGGACTGGGAAGAGCGTCACCTCCATCAGGGCACCATTAAGGAAGTGTTAGTTCAGTGGATAGATGCAACTCTTGAATATGCCACCTGGGAGTCGGCCAACATTCTACAATAATTTCCTCATCTCAAGCCTTGAGGACAAGGTTGTTCTTCAAGGGGGAGGGCATGTTAGGGACCTAACCTCTCACGTAGGTAGAATAATATATTTTCCATGTAATAAAGGCCAACATTAGTTAATAA
This sequence comes from Picea sitchensis, assembly GCA_010110895.2. Classification (NCBI taxonomy): domain Eukaryota; kingdom Viridiplantae; phylum Streptophyta; class Pinopsida; order Pinales; family Pinaceae; genus Picea; species Picea sitchensis. The sequence goes on from SNQJ01S0007201.1 coordinate 327,546, forward strand.
GGCCTATTTAATAAATGTGAACAAGTCGATGTAAGAATACCTAACAGAAGCTTCCTCTTCTAGAAATATCTTCCTCTAGAATTTTCTTTAAAAGATATAATTAGTATAAATAAGAGTAGGAGGCATGAGAAATATCTGTCTTGAGAATTATTGTAATAGAGCATTGCTTTGTTGTAGGTTTCCTCTTTGAAGAGGAGGGTGAACATTGCTTCCTATCAATAAAGGTATTCTTTTTTGTTGTGGTTCTCTACATTTTATTGTTTCACTAGTATGTTCTACAATATTTATGTTTATGCTTAATATAATAGATCCGATACTTAACAAGATGAATACAAAGACCTCTTCACTTCACCTGTAGGGGTGCCTATGCATTGTTAGGTAAAACATCCCATTGATTTGATACCGTGTTCTCCCTTGCTGAATGGTCCAATATATAAGTGCTCCCTTTTGGAGAATGAGGAAATAAAGTGTCAAATTCATGAGCTCAACTGTAAGGGCCGCATTCAAATAAACTCCTCGCCTTGTGGGAGACCAATTTTGTTCATGTGAAAAAAGGATGGAATGTGACATCTCTGTATTGATTATAGATCCTTGAATAAAATCATTGTCAACAATTGATACCCAATCCCTCAAATTCACGATCTTCTTAACCAGCTCAAGGGTGCCAATTTCTTTAGCAAGATTGATCTAAATTCAATCTATCACCGGATTTCGATAGAATTAACTAGTGTATGGAAGACAACCTTCAAATATAAAGAGGGCCTTTTTTAGTGGTTTTTCATGCCTTTTGTCTTGACTAATTCTCCAACAACATTCCTGAGGATAATGGATGATATCTTTCATCCATTCACAAACTCTTTCATGATGGTCTATTTGGATGACATCCTCATCTTCAGTTGGACCTGGGTAGAGAACTTGTAGCACATTCAACAAGTCTTGAGTGCCCTGTGGAAACACATGTTATACACCAACCTGGAGAAATGCTCATTCAGCGTGCATAGAATCCAAAAATTAGGATACATTGTGAATGAACATGTGGTGCATGTGGACCCAACCAAGATCCAAGTCATTCATGATTATCCAGCGTTGATGACTATGACAGAGCTCTGCATATTTCTAGGCCTTTACAACTTATACCGCAGGTTCGTGTTGGGGTTCTAGCATATATCTTAGCCCTTAAGTCAAATGTCCAAGGGGGGAGCTAAAGCCAAGTTTTCATGGTCTGAATCATAGCAAAAAAAAAATAGTATTTGAAACATTGCATCTATTCCACACATGTCTTTATATTTCTATATCTACAACATCCATTTGAGATCGAGACAGATGCCTCAGACTATGATATCGGTGTCATCCTCACTCAACAGGGACATTTGATTGCCTATCATAGTGAAATACTATCTAATGTTGTTCGTAAGTATCCCACCTATGAAAAGGAGATGTACTTCATTGTTCAAGCATGCCAACAGTGGAAGCATTAAATTCTGGGAAAGGAAATGATCATCCACACTCTTCACAAGCCTCTATATTTCATGTATATGCAAGAGAAGTTACAAAATGATCACCACCAGAAGTGGTCCACATACCTATAAAAACTCTATTTGAACATTAAGTACAGGAAGGGTAGCACTAATCAAGCTACGAAGTACCTTAGTCGAGCTCCAGTTGCAGCACTAACCATGGTGCTCAACTCTTGTGGGCATGAGACTTCAGGGTGGTCCCAATTACCTGATAGTGATCCTGACTTTGTTATTGGATATATCGAAAACTAGGTGCAAGCACCCCAGTTGCAGACTTTCATCTCCAAGATGGAATGTTATGTCATTTGGGCCATCTCTGTGTTCCTTCAAGAAAGCAGGCGAAGTTGATTTGGGAAGATCATTATAGTTGGGTGGTAGGACACTTTGGCATGGAAAAATAGTCGCAGTACAGAAAAAGTATTTTTATTGGTCGAAAATTCAACAAGATGTCAAAAAGTATATAAAATCATATACTTCCCATGCCATTGCCAAACCTACCATTAAGAAACAAGGGCTATACACCCTTCTTCCTACACCTTATAATCCTTGGGATCCCATCTCCATGGATTATATGTCTAGTCTACCTTAAACCAAGCATGGTAGTGACTGTGTCTTCGTGGTCATTGATCGATTCTCTAAGATGGTAGTTTTGGCACCCTAAAAGAAAAATATCATAGTTGAGGCCACTGCTAGGCTCTTATTCAAGTGTGTTTGGGTTCATTTCAAGCTACCATGGAATATTATTTCAAATCATGATAGTAGGTTCTTGACTGCATTCGGGTTCATCCTGTGGTCATTGGTGGACACCAAGCTCACCAAATCAACTACCTTCAACCCTAAAATCGATGGACAAAGGGAGGTAGTCAACAAGATGATTTTTCATATCTTAATAATGTACAACTCCAAACATCCCTACACATGGGATGAGAGTCTTCCTTATGTTCATCATAGCTACAATCGAGCCCTTCATAGCTCTACTAACCACGACCCTTTTCAGATGTGCTTGGGGTTCCATCTATTGGCCACAATTGACATAGTTCTAACCATTGCATCCACACGGGAATAATCTACCCATACTCAAAATTAGTTTGATAAGGTAATAAAATGTGTTGAAAGGATTCAACACATTCGCCAACAAGGCCATGACATCTTGTAGAAATCCAATGCCAAGTACAAGACCAAATGCACCTGTGTTGTTAACAAAACCACACCAGGAYAAATATTGACCGACTTGGCATAGTGGGGTGTCTCATTGGATGCCTCGTTACCAGTGCTCCATGATTCATAACACATTGCTAAACAAAACATCAATTCTCCAATAACATGGTATCATCGGTGTGTTCATAGTAACACATCGCACCGTGTAAGTTGCAATAAAAAAATTTAACCTAGCAGTGCTCATATGTCCAAAAAATGCACCGGCATTGTAAAGAGCACAACATCGGGTGGAATATTTCATAATCCATCAGCGTGTGTGTCTTATGGGACCCACCGCTAAAACACGCGGTACTRCGAAAATAAACTTGGAGCACTAGTGCGTAAGAGATAACAGTATGCATTGATGTTTTTAAAGGGAAAGCACCACGATAAGTTTTGAAAAATAAACATAATAGTGTGTATTTTGTGAGGTCCCATCCCCGGTGCATTATGAAAGGAAACACACATCTAAACAACATTATGGTGCTCTGGTAGAACTAACACATCGATGCTTTCAGTTTAACCAAGTGCACCGATAAGTTTGTGTGCCATTAATTTTATCGTAGTGGTGTGTCCTTGTTAACCAAATGCATTGTTACTGTTAAAAGAACCACACTAGGAAAATATTCAATGACTTGGCATGTCGAGGCATCTCGTTGGACACCCGTTCATCGATTATCTACTCAACCCAACGCAAAAAAAAGATAAAATTTTGGTTCTACAATAACACGGTAGCACTGGTGTGTTCATATTAACACATCGCATCGCTTAATTTGCAATAAAAAAAAATTAACCTAGAGGTGCCTTTAAGTACAACAAATGCATCGGTTTTGTTAAGAGCATCGCACTGAGTCGAATACTACAAAATTTAACAGTGTGGTTCATCGTATGGGACACACTGGTAAAATACATGGTGGCACGACAAGAAACATGGTGCACTAGTTCATGACAGTAGCAACACCACACAATGGTGTTGTTTGTCTGATATAGAGCGTCATTTGTGGTGCGTAGTTACTGTTTTAGGTGCACCGGTTACTTTTCTACATTTTGTTGTAAATAAAAATTAATTTAAGTTTTTGTTAAAGATGAGTTATTTATATATGTGTGTGTGTTATAATATCAATTCATTTTATCTATATATGTGTGCCTAAAAATATTTGTATGTGGATCGTAGATGATGACGATGAAAGGAGGAGGAGCAGCAAAAAAAACAACAGGTTGAAGCGTACACATTTGTATGTGAGTGGGAGGCTAGCGAGAGGGAGACAGAGTTGTTCGTTCACCCTATTACATAGCAGAAATGTTCCCTTTTGATGGATTTTGGCCTCCTCAAGTTTTATGAGGAGAGTACATCCCTTAGGGGGAACTCTTCATTGTTACAGAAGTTGATTCATCATTGGAATCATGGTCGACGGGAATTCAGGGTCAATCCAATTTTTGGTATGATCCCATGGAGGAGGATGCTTATTCCATCACTGGGTTGTCTAGCAAGGGTGAGGTTTGGCCCCAATTCCCTCATCTACCACCTAGAGTTGCAAGAGAGACCTAGCTGGAATATGTGCAGAGATATGTCAATCTGGAGGTTCTTTCCCCTTTGGCATTATAGGTTCCTAGTGGTCAGATGTGGATGAGTTCATTTCATAGAGAGGAGGTTAGGTGCATGTGTCTTATTATCTAGACACTTTCACACTCCAGCTATGATGGGAAACTTATTAGTTTCCCTTTGATGCATTATGTAGATAGTTTAGTGCAGAGGCCTCGATTGATTAGGTGTTGCATATTTTTTTTGAGACAATTTTGTTTTGTGTTGGATCGATGTTGTGTCGTTTTAAATGGGAGGATATTTTTCCCATTTGCCTTAGAATTATTTACATTATTTTTTGAGAGGGTTCATGCCACTCAACCAGGAGTACCTTGCTTTCCTACTAGGCCTATGTTTGATGTGGGTATGCACATGTGGGGGTAGTTGTTTCCTAAGAATGACCAGATATAGTTGTTGTGTACACCAGTAGGTAGGGATGCATGTGATTTTTTGGCTAGAAAAGACAATCCTATCCTCGATATTGTATAGTACTTATATGCAGGGTTGGATTGGAGATGATGTACAAACATCCCATTCACATCAACCGAGCCACCATATGAGATAGGTAATATTATCGTTATGTTTTGATAAATATAGTTGCATATTTTTATGTCTTATTTAATGCACATGTAATTTATTGTAACATTTTGTTTCAATTATCTTATTATTATTATCTATTGTTTTGCATATATTGGCACATATGTTGGGGATGAGCCTCCCCAATAGGATGAGGAGATAGAGGAGGTCGGGGACCAACCTGCATTACATAGACCCCACATGCCACGCAAGACATATCAAAGAGTCTGGATAGAGGTTGCGGATTTCCTATGTTGTGTCATGATTAGTCATGGAGTGGTACTCACAACAACTAGAGACATATTATGGGTACCAAATCTACCTATGAGATGGACAAATTTACCTCATGAAACGACATTATTGATGCATCATATTGTTGGTGCCGTCAACCTCATCGATAGGTTGAGGGATCTTACTCATGATTCTACTCCATTTGGATAATCACCAAACCAATCCACATCCTCTACTCCACTGCATTCTCCTCCTCCTCCTCCTCCTCCTCCACATGTGTTTGCACCATCCACTGATCCTCCTATTTTCCATCCACATGTGTCTGCACCATCCACATCCAATCCACCTCCTCCTCCTCCTCCCCCCCCTCCACATGTGTCTGCTCCATCCACATTCGATCCTCTTCCTCCTCCCCCTCCACATGTGTCTACACCATCCACTTATGCTCATGTGTTTCCTCCACATGTGTCACCATCCATTGATACTCCTCCTCCTCCTCCACTTTTGTCACCATCCATTGATCCTTGTCCTTCTCCTCCACATGTGCCATCATACATCGATCATCCTCCTCCTCCTCCACATGTGTCATAATTTTTTTATGCTTTGGAAACTATGTTCACATCAGGTACTGTTGCACATGTTGATCTTGATAGAGATGCATTTGATAGTGTACATTTGTCGACATTTCTTTTTGATTAAGTATTGATAGACCCTCTACCTTTATTAGCAAAAACATTGATGCATCTAGCTCTGGTGGTGGACCTAGCTAATAGTGGTATTGATTGACGTGTATATAGATTGTTTTATATTTGACTTGAGATGTGTATATGACATGTTTATTGCACATTTTGTTGAGATGTATGTTTGGGGTATTGCTGCACATGTTGATCTTGATAGAGATGCATTTGATAGTGTACATTTGTCGACATTTCTTTTTGATTAAGTATTGATAGACCCTCTACCTTTATTAGCAAAAACATTGATGCATCTAGCTCTAGTGGTGGACCTAGCTAATAGTGGTATTGATTGACGTGTATATAGATTGTTTTATATTTGACTTGAAATGTATATATGACATGTTTATTGCACATTTTGTTCGAGATGTATGTTTGACATGTATATTGGTATGTATATTACTCATGTATATTATGTTTTAATATAAATGTTGTGGTTTGTTGTTGTTGGATTTATAAAATGCATTATGAGTATGATAATGACGCAACATTACACGATTTCTCTATTTTAAATTAAATTTGAGATGTATCACTCATTAAAATTTAAAGTTGTCATATAATGTTTAACTATAGTTTTATGAAATCATTTAATATGGATTGTGATTGCAAAATGTTATAATTATTAATGCCCTATAATGTTTAACTCTTCTTCAAGGTGAAATGTTTGTTACAATACGTTGACTAAACGAATTTAGAAATAAAAATACTTAAATATGATGAGGAAAATATTGTGATTTGAATAATTATGTTTTTTCATATTGTAATAAATGTCATTGTGGTAATATGAGTTGCCTAATAAAAGATGAAATCGGTAAACCCTAGTCACAAGACAGTAGCCTCGCCCTCCTACGCCGTGCTTAGCTTGACCGTGACTGTTTTGAACCTCACGCCAGCCTTTGCCCATATCAAGGGAGGTGTTTGAAGGACCAAATCACACTCTTTCTAAGTGTTCTCGCTGACGGCGCGCTGTGGATGTGGTATCGCCATTCGGCACTCGCTTGCATTTTCGTTTCGTCACAAGGTTCGACTTGTTGAGGTCGACGCCCGGCCACAATGGCCCCCAGACCGACTGGCGAAAGGAAAGCCTCGATTGGAAGCATCTAAAGCGTTGGTAATGCAGGACTCAAATCCAAGTCGCTTCCCAGCTCTGTTATCAAGAAGTCGGAGGAGATCCCCCAGAGGAGCCATGCAAGCTTGCCCTCCATCTAGAAGACAAGGCCCTCATCGAAAAGTTTACAAGGTTATGGCCTAGCCCCAAAATGGTGGAGGCATGGACGAATGAACGCTGGGAAGCCGCCGACACAGTATTCTCTCGCTAGTCAGAGGCGGGTTTTTGTTCAAATGAGCAAAGAAGATCTGGTGATCTAGTGTTCGTGACCGGGACCCCGGCCTGCGGGGCCAAGAGGACCTGCTCTTAGCCCCCGGACTCTTTGACTTCAACTCAAGTCATCACTACCGTCTGGTTAGGCTGCCTCATCTTCCTTTGCATCTTTGGGGGAAAGTTCAAGGACATCGAAATGTTGTATGCTATCTCCGACAGTATGGAGTCAAAGGGGCCTTATATGCTTTATCGTGGGTAAGTGCTGAGGTTAACCTCGAGAAAGGCCTTCCAGAATCTATTAAGCTCTCCTTGGGGGATTGGTTCCATATCCAAGAGCTGGGCTATGAGCAGATTCCTTTTAAGCGCCTCCGGTGTCATGATTACGGCCACTTCGCAAGAAACCGCCCCAAAGCCGCTCGTGAGCCTAACTACCAAAGAAGATGAGTTTCAGCCCGTATCGAATCGGCGAAGGTAGCCAGGGCGAAAGGATCCACAAGTCCAAGCCCCAAAGGCCACTCACTCAGAAGAGGCAACTTTAGAAAATAAAATGTTTTGATAAGCAAATAAGGAAAATGAAGTTTCAGATCCGTAATAAGCAGCAAAGCAGTATCGTAAAGATCCTTCTAAGGTATTTAAAAGCCTTTCCTCGAATCCACCTCCACTCAGAGCAAAGAAGAGAACTCATTTAACTCAGAACCTCCTGCCATGCAGACTGTGGTTACACCTCTAGCAGCCTGGGAACTTTTGAATCGGTATACCTGTCCCGCCTCCACCTCTTACCCGAGGGCGAAAGACCAACAAAGGCCACAGCAGAGAAAAGGAGAGGCGCACTTCCATTTCTTTAGGATCCTAAAAGCCGGACTCCCTGCCAAAGGGGAAATCAATCCCCTTTTTTTTTGGCTTAATGATTTGCTTCTGTCTTTTGTTATGCTCACGCTTTGTGAGAATTTACTTCATGTATGCATTCCTTGTCATATCATCTAATTAGATCAAGGAGAAGAGGGGAATGGTCTCTCAAGACATTCACAAGAAGGTTGGCAAGACTGCTAGAGGTCACCAACCCTCTTCAAATTTGTAACTTTCTGACTGTCACAAAGGGCCGACAAATGCAACATAACCGTTGGCCAAAAAAAAAATAATAACATTATAATATAATATTCACTAATAATAATGACGATGATGTAATAATAATGTTTATTTTAATTTTTATTATTCAAAAATACACGATAAAGTTATAATATAATTTGTTTACTAAAATCACAATTATTATATTTTAATTTTTCCAAAGATTTTAATAATTTATATTATCCAACTTTTATAATATATTGCACTTATTTAATTAAAATTAAAATATTAAATATAAAGAATAATAATAAATTGTGTTCTATACATTTTAAATGAAATGGTTTCACAATTTTTAACTCTATTAATAACTTTGTGAATCTTCATTAAAAATATGTAAGTATTAATTGAATTTTCTATTAAAAAGTATAAGTAATATATTTCATTTATTTATATTAAATGAATGCAAATATTGGATGTGGTTAATGCATGAAAAATCAATTTGAATAATTACTCAAACAAAATGTTATTTTTCATCTATTTTATGATAAATTTATAATAGTTGTTCATTAAATTTATAATATTTATATTTAATCATTTTTATTATTTAAAAAATTATAATTTATTAAATTTCAATTATTAAATATGCAAACAAACTCATTAATAATAATGAATATCAATCTTTGGATTCCATGAAAACAATTTATATCCAATCTTTCTCTTTACCTCTCTTCTCCCTCTCTATCTCTCTCTAACTCCACATGTTAATTCATAATCATTTTTTAAATTAAAAATATACTTAAAAAAAAATATATTTATCATTTGCATTATGAATACGCCACCAACTTTGTGATATCTCAACTAATGCTTAGTAATTCAAAAGTTAACACAAACATATGTTAATAATACAACATAAATTTGTTTTAATAAAACAATAAATATAACAATAAATATTTGTCAAAACCAAATATCTTATGCTTGTATTATTTAAAGTATTTCTTTTCATTATGGTGCTTGTAAATGGTTATTACTTTTTCATATCCAACATTATAAAATGAAGAAGGAAAACACTTCAATATTATAGATACTCATAATAAAATGACACATCCACAATATAAATGTTGAAACAAAGGATTTACATGACCTGTCCCACCTGTTGTTCTCAAAAATATGTTTAGATCTAGGATCATGTCTCATCATCAACCACCAATTCCCATCCAACACATTTGGGTAAACAAATACTTGGTTGTAATGTTTGGAAAACACAAGCGCTCCCCAGTTTCAACCTACACAGCACAATTTAAAAGTAAATGTATTCTTTTATTTTGATGATATTTTACTCCATAAAGAAGATGAAACATTTTTGAATATATGCATGAGATCTATTAAGTGTCCAATCTTAAGATGTTGATTCCAATGTGGAAGCTCATAAAACACATATTTCATTTTCATCCCAATGGGCATTTTTTTAAATTAGGATCGTAATTCATAGGTTCCCCATTTGAATCAAATAAGTCTATCATTTCCTTCTCCTTCTCAGTGTCATATGCCCTAATCCAATATGTAGGTGTCATTATTTTAGGTCTTTGGGTTCTCTCTGTTTTATCATTGAAAGCATATGCAATTCTTCTATAAGGGTGTTATTTTGTGAGGAATACCCTTGAGCAGTTGTACATTATCTTTCATAGGCGTTTGGACAACCTAGTATTTATAGAGGGTCCACAACATTTACATCCATGACAACTTCCCTTGTTACAAGACCTATGATATTATTGTATACACATCACATTAGTGTAAAAAATATAGTTTCACCAAATTAAGTATAACAAATAATATTACATATAGTAAAATCAATCAACATGCTTACTGTGAGAGGTCTTTTAGTCTCAACAATCATGTGGTGTACACACATGACCTGAGGACTAAATGTTCACATCATAAATTGCACATGTTGATTGATAGAGATGCATTTGATAATGTACATTGTTGACATTTCTTTCTCGACATGAGTATTGATAGACCCTCTACCTTTAGTAGCAAAAACATTGATGCATCTAGCTCTAGTGGAGAAGGTACTAATGCCTTAGCTTTGGTGGTGGACCTAGCTAATAGTGGTACCAATTGACATTTATATTGATAGTTTTATATTTGACTTGAGATGTGTATATGACATGTTTATTGCACATTTTGTTGATGAGATGTATTTGAAATGTATATTGATATGTATATTACTCATGTATATTATGTTTTTAATATAAATGTTGTATTGCTGTTGTTTGATTTATAAAATGCATTATGAGTATGCTAATGATTAACATTATTAATGATTTCTGTTAAATTAAATTGAGATGTATCACCATTTAAATTTATAGTTGTCATATAATGTTTAACTTTAGTTTTATAAAATCATTTAATATGGATTGTGATTCCAAAACTTATAACTATTAATGCCATATAATGTTTTAACTCTCTTCTTCAAGGTGAAATGTGTGTTACAATATGTTGACTAAACAAATTTAGAAATAAAACACTTAACATGATGAGTAAAATTATTGTGATTTGAATAATTATATTTTTTTCATATATCAGTAGTAATAACATTATAATATAATTATTCACTAATAATAATGATTATGATGCACAAGAATATTTTTAATTTTTTATTATTCAAAGATTACAAGATAAATTTATAATATAATTGTTTACTAAAATCACACTATTATATTTAATTTTTTCCAAAAATTTTAATAATTTATATTATCCAACTTTTTATAATAATATATTAAATTTATTTTAATTAAAATTAAAATATTAAATATAAAGAATAATAATAAATTGTGATCTATACATTTTAAATGAAATGGTTTCACAATTTTTAACTCTATTAATAACTCTTGTGAATCTTCTATTAAAAATATGTAAGTATTAATTGAATTTTCTATTAAAAAAGTATGTTAAATATATTTCATCGCATTTTGTATTAACATGAATGCAAATATTGATTTGATTAATGCATGAAAAAATCAATTTGAATAATTACTCAAACAAAATGTTATTTTTTTCATCTATTTTATGATAATTTATAATAAGCACCATTAAATTTATATATATATATATTTAATCAATTTTTATTATTTAAAAATTATAATTTATTAAATTTCAATTATTAAATATGCAAACAAACTCATTAATAATAATGAATATCAATCTTTGGATTCCATGGTAACAATTTATATCCAATCTTTCTCTTTACCTCTCTCCCTCTATCTCTCTCTAACTCTACATGTTAATCTCATAATCATTTTTTTAAATAAAATATACTTAAAAAAAAAAAAAAATCTTTACTATTATATTATACGAATACGTCGCCAACTTTGTGATATCTCAATTAATGCTTAGTAATTCAAAGGTTAACACAAACATATGTTAATACAATACAACATAAATTTGTTTTAATAAACAATAAATATGACAATAAAAATTTGCCAAAACCACATCTTATGCTTGTATTATTTAAAGTATTTTCAATATGGTGCTTGTAAATGGTTATTACTTTTTCATATCCAACATTATAAAATGAAGAAGGAAAAAACACAATTCGTCATTATAGATACTCATAATAAAATGACACATCCATAATATAAATGTTGAAACAAAGCATTTACATATCAATCTTTGTTGTCATCACCCTGATTATTTTACTCACTTGGAATTATAACATTGTTGTTCTCAAAAATATGTTTAGATCTTAGATCATGTCTCAATACGAACCACCAGTCCCCATCCAACACATTTGGGTAAAAAAATACTTGGTTGTAATGTTTTGGGAAAACATAAGGCTCCTTAGTTTCAACCTACATTTGAAGCAATAAGAACTCTCATAAAAGTCAATGTATCTCTTTTATTCGATGATATGTGCCTCCATAAAGAAGATGAAACATTTTCGAATATATGCATGGGATCTATTAAGTGTCCAATCTTAAGATGTTGATTCCAATATGGAAGCTCATAAAACACATATTTCATTTTCATCCCAATGGGCATTTTTTTTAATTAGGATCGAATATAGGTTCCCCATTTGAATCAAATAAGTCTGTCATTTCCTTCTCCTTCTCAGTGTCGTATGCCCTAATCCAATATGTAGGTGTCATTATTTTAGGTCTCTGAGTTCTCTCTAATTGACCATTGAAAGAAAATCCATCTCTTCTATAAGGGTGGTATTTTAGTAGGAATACCCTCGAGTAGTCGTACACCGACTTTCGTAGGTGGTTGTGACACCTAGCCTCTATAGAAGGTCCACAAAATTTACATCCATGATACCCTTTTTGTTACAAGACCTATGATATTATTGTATACACATCACATTAGTGTAAAAAATATAGTTGCACCAAATTAAGTATAACAAATAATATTACATATATAAACAAATCAATCAACATGCTTACCAGAGAAAACTTTTAGTCCTCAACAATCATGTGTGGTGTACACACATACACCATACATTGTAAAATACATATCAATTGGGATGGATCTTGATACATCATATACATGTATCCCTTCCCATAATTGCTTAAATTCATCAATCAATGGTTAGAGGTAGACATCCATTATCTTCACTTGTCTTCTACCCGGGACTATAAGAGCCAACATAATATGTTCATTCTTCATGGAAAACCATGGGGGGATATTGTTATTGATCACTACCGCTATCCAAACAGAATAGTTGGTGTTTTGGAGGGAATACAGGTTAAATCCATCCATGGCTATGCTCAATTGTAGGCCCTGTACTTCATCCTTGAATTTATCATGCCATGTATCTTTTATATGCTTTGTGGCTATTGAATATGTTGGGATTTGGATAACTCTCGGCTCACTTCTATGTGAGGCATGCCACCCTTGCAACATGGCTAATGTTTTGCAACAAAAGATCCTTTGAATCCTTGGAATTATAAGTGTCTCAATATATTATGTGG